>FLSR01000714.1:64702-82836 GCA_900092035.1 Leuciscus waleckii
TGTGTGTGTGTGTGTGTGTGTGTTTATTTTGTTATCGAGAGGAAAGCGCGCAGCACATATTTACATATTAATCTAAACATCGCTTTCAGCAGCGTGGACGACATCGGGATTTTCGCTAATAGTATATCACTGCAAAGCTATTTCCAACTCCTTTTTACCCCTAAACGAAGACCAAAAAAAAAAAAAAAAAACGTCACCCCTGAAGAGAAGGGAATAACATGTTTCGTCACCCTGAAGAGAAGGGAATAACATGTTTCCCTTTTCATGCGTTACTCTGAAAGGTAAGTGCACTTTCACAAAGACATACGCCATCATCACCTTAATAAATCCTCGTGTCCGCCAGACCCCCTCATACCGCGTCCTGCCAGCCTTCCCTAATCAAACCCCCTCCCGGCCTGCAGACGCTGTTATGGACCCTTGCCCATTTTGTGCTCGGCCCTCATGACAATAGCACCAGTAGTTACCCAGGAGACTGTCCTTTCATGGTCCGTGTGATAAAAAAGATGTATTCCCTGCCCCGCTCCCCCTCTCCTTCCCCCTCCACCCCTGTCTCTTGTGTCTGGATCATGGGGATCGGTTGAGCACATGAGGGCCGTCTGGGACATCAGTGGCTCTCGGCTCTTCTTGTGGTACACAGTGGCAGAATACCAATGGAGTTGTGCGGGAAACGGTGCAAACCCCGTCCTGAAGCCCAATGGCTCATGTTGACATCCGTGGAGCGCCCGCCTCCTAATCCCGGAGTCTGACGTCCCACACGGCCTCCCGTTACAGTAAAAGCCTGACCTCTTTTGATATTTACGCTCCTTTCTCAGTGCTTTCTTTAATTGAGTAACTATGTGACGTCAAAGGGGCTCGAGGCAAATGCACAATTTGAGAATTGGCTCTGTTTCAATCAGTGTGAATTTGAGTTGAATTGGACAAAGAGCCACTGCTACCTGATTTAACCCATTAAAATGAGCTTTGTTGGTATAGATTGATGAATCTGAGTTGTTTCAGTGATGTTAAATTACAGTTTTGGCTTGAATAAACCAAATAATTTAGATGCCATTTTTTAGGTTTCTATTTTTTTTCAGCACGTTAAACTGTCGTGGAAATTTGAAACAAATATGACAAATCATGATAAATTATTATTATTTCTACTTATTCCCTGAAATGTACTACAACATGTCACAAATGCCACTATTTTGTTATTTGTTTTTTGAAAAAAAAAAAAATATATATATAGGCCTATATATAATTGACATCAAAAAAATGCAGGCAATTGTTTTTTATAAGACACAACAGGATCAATGACCCTCGATTGTGTGGATGTATTAATTTATTAATAAAAGTATTAGAAATTACAAATGAAATGCAATTTATACATTGGCCAATGGCTTATTTGAGCATGTTTTGAATTTCTGAATTAAAATTAATTTTTAATGATCTTTTATCAATATTTCTTACAAAAAAGTTTTTTAAAAGTTCTGAAAAAACAATGATTAAGATGTTTACACAGGCATTCTGGTTTAAGGAAAATATGTTATTACTTCTAGTTTATGGTTACACCACATGATGTTTTTAAAAACATTAAATTGAAAAGTTTCTTGAAAATAGTCTAACATTTTTAAAAGCCATAGAAAAACAACATGAACGCAAAAAAAGCAAAAGAACTCTGCACGTGTTTTAAACTAGATTTTTAAACTAGACACTCATATGCCATTGACCTAACACTGGATTATGGTTGAAGGCTAAGTGCAAACAGAAAATCTAGGCTACTTTTTGGGACATACTGCAAATACAGACACAAAATATTTGACGTTCCTATGAAACGTCAAACAGATGCACAAATCTCATCAGCGATGAAACAGATTCCCACCGTGTCACACTTTATGCATGGCAACCCCTCTGCGCGCATTTGTGTGGGTGTACGGTGGTAATGATCAAGGGAAATTGATCTGTCAGCACAACATCTGTCCTGTTAAATCCTATTTTCTTTAGGCCACATCCCCTCAAATTCAGATTCGAGGATGTGAGATCAGCCTGCCGTGTTTCCGGATCAGTGGCGGCGCTGTGGGTTACATCATATTTATTGTTTTTGTCTTGCTCGGGCCCTCAGAGTCAGGGCAGGCTATCTCTAGCACAGCTAATTAAAAGCCCAATAAGAGCTTAACTGCATATCAGGAGATTACATCACAAAGATGACTCATGCCCACAGCCTGGGGGAGTGCATCATGTGACCGCAGGGCTCCGCCCATCTAGCCTCTCAGATGACACTGATGAGGTCCCAGAGCATCTCCAGAAGAACAGCCTTGCGTTTTCCTCTCATCATCAAAACAATGACATATAGGAGGGGGATGCACGGCAAGCATCACTAGATGTTTTGAGGGGTAAGACTATTGCACAGAGAACTATTTAATACATTTTGAGCAACAGGCATTAGCAACTGATAATGTAGGAAACCGCAGACAATTGTACATAATCAATTGCATGAATGTACCAAAGCAATCGCGACTTGTTCAAAAGAATGAGAAACTGCACAAGTGACTAGATGATGTGGAGGTTGAACAAGTAGCTTTGAGAATTTCATTTCTGATCTGAGAAATGCACCAAAGCGACTGAGAAAAACTGTAACTATCAGACAGAAAAAAAATATTCTGATTAAATGAAAAAAAAATGTAAATTACGAAAATGAATTCTTCGTTGGATTTTGATTGAGAGGTGTTGTTGACAGGTTTTATGAGATTCTCCTAACAAATGACTGTTCAGTGTAAAACAAAAACATTTTTATGAGGTACAAACCAGTTCTTCCCAATATGAATGGCAGCTCCTACGTAAAAGCACAGTTGATATATGAGGGCGTGGACGTCGTCCCCGTCGGACCCCACATGGGCCGAGCGAGGGCCGGCCTGACTGGAACTCTGGGGGGTACGAGAATCTCACTGAGCACAAACAAAGCCCTAACACACCCCCCACACACAGAGAGTGTCACCCCCAAAATAAGACCAGCAGAGAGGCTTGTGTAAATCACACACACACACACACACACTGTCCTGCTCTATTTGACGTTCCTCCCACCGCATAATAAAAGCAAGAGCACAAGTGGAGCGGAATCAAGCATGAGCTGAGCTAGAGATGTCGCTCTGAGAGGAGGATTCGGTTTTAGATCTTTTTCAAGCTCTTTTACACAACACACACAACATGAGATATCTGTATTGTATTTTAATTTGAAGTACAGTATGCCCATAATAATCATGATAGTGTGATCTCTGAAATAAGGCAGGCAGGTGCAGTGTGAAGACCAATTTTGTATCATTGTCAATGAAGAAAGAAAAACGTAGTTGCCCAAAAATGAAAGTTTTGTCATCAATTTACTCAAGTTGTTCCAAACCTGAATGAGTTTCTTTCTTCTGCCGAACACAAAAGATGATATTTTGGAGACTATGGTTAACCCAACGTTGATGGCCCCCATTGACTTCCATAGTATTGTATTTTCTACATACAACGAAAGTCAATGACAACAGTTTGGCCATAACCATAACCATAGTCTCCAAAATATCATATTTTGTGTTCAGCAGAACAAAGAAACTCATACAGGTTTAGAACAACTTGAGGCCAAATTAAATTTGTGAAACCAACAGAACGTTAACTGACCCACTAGTATCTGTGGAAGAAGTTTTGTTGTTAAACAATCGTTTGATTTATATATATGTATAGGTGCATTACCAAATTTGAATAACTTTGAGGACATGATAAATTCAACACAAACGGCCATAGACTGTAAAAATTAAAATTAAAATTAAAATTCAACATTTGTAATAATGCGTTGTTTCAACTTACTGTAAATGTTCGTGCTTGACATGAAATTTTAAGTTTAGTTAACTCAATTTAGTATACAAAATAAAGTATAAGTTAATTTAATTAATTAATTGCAGCAACAACAGAAAATAAGTAAATTTTCTGTAAATTTAAGTAAAGTTAAGTAAAGTAAGTTAAGTAAAAAAAAGTAAAGTTAAGTAAATAAGTAAAGTAGGTAACATGAATATATAAATGTTTTTTGGCATAAAAAATATTACTGTTTTGCCAATCCTTTTCGGTTACACTTTGTTTGGTAACACTATTTTACAGTGTCCTTGTTGCATATGTTACATGTACTTACCGTAGTAATAACAGTAAGTTATGCATAATTACATGCAATTAACCCTCGACCAAATCCTAATCCTACCCTAACTCTATAGTAAGTACATGTAGTTGCTTAATATTACTCAGTACTTAAATATATAATTACACTGTAACAATGACACCTTAAAATAAGGTGTAACCCTTTGTTTTATGGTGACGTTGTTAAAGTGTAATTACACAAATGAATCAACTACATAATATATGGCTATGGTTAAGATTTGGGGTAACACTTTATTTTACAGTGTCTTTGTTACATATGTTACATGTACTTACCGTAGTAATAACAGTAAATTATGCTAATTACATGCAAATAGCCCTCAAACAAACCCTAATCCTACCCTAACCCTATAGTAAGTACATTTAGTTGCTTAAAATTACACCGTACTTAAATATATAATTACACTGTAACAAGAACACTGTAAAATAAAGTGTGACCGGATTTGGTTTAGGATTACATAGTAACTTGTAATTGTAGTGTTATCACTATAGTGAGTATATGTAACATGTAAACTCTCACCTTAAAATAAAGCTCACCTTGGCACTTACAACATGAAGGTTAGAAAATAATTGTACTGATACGAACAAACCCACAAAAAAAAGGAAAAAAAAAAGGTTTGGTAAATGAGAGCCTTTTTATTATTTGCTTTAATGACATGTCTTCCCAAGCGATTAACTCATCCCATTTAAATTTACTTAGTACTAACAATCTAAATAAGAAGATTAAGTAGTCTTGGTGTAAAATGTCAGCGTAACACTCTGAAACACAATATGTGCATGACAGTGGTTAGATGTGCATGTACTGTATAAATCTACCAGAGCTATAAGAGAACTTTTGGCACATACGTTTCACCTACCAAATAATCCAACACGGGCAGGAACCCCTACATCCCATTCATGACTGTTTCACTATCAGAATACACTGTTTCATATCAGCCATTCAGCACTAAAACAACTCATTTGTTGACTATAAACCTAAGCAACTCTGAAAGATTATAAACCAGTGGTCAGTGATCTGACACACCTCCAGTTCAGGTCTTGGAGTCTCTGCCAGAGAGATGATGATGATGATGATGATGATGATATAAATCAGGTGGGACATCCAAAAATGTGTATCCCTGCATGGGGACTTCCTGAGAACGACTGCTCTAAACAGCATTAAACTCGCAGAAAGCACATCGTTTGCAGTCACGAGGCATGTCATCATTTCAGTTGCGCATCTGATTTTGTACATCTTACAGAATTAGTTTGAATATGACGCCGTATGTATAACTGTTCATTTCTTAAATTAAACTCTTTCTTTTGTAAACAACAACCTTGGCATCTCTAACTCCCAGTGCTGTCCGTTGGCGTTCAGTCACCGAATCCACGTGATGCATGAGTTTGAGGACTCGCTAAGGAACTTGATTAGATTAACTTTAATGCAGGTAGATAACATGTCAAATACAAAAAAAAAAAAAACAATCATAAAAATCAGAATTAGAAATAGATACGCTTTTTAAAAATACATCTTCGCGTGGAGTTCACGGAATCCAGAATGAAATCTTTGGGGTCTAAACAGTCCAAACCCTCTTTGTTCGCTGACTTGTTTGAGTCTCCAAAGGACCGAATGTAACTCAAGTGTCTCTTCAAAGGAGAGACTCGATCTTACTGCTTAAGTCCCCTCCGAGAGAGTCTCCCAGGTCAAAGAGTTGATCGATGCTGACCGTTGAGCTACAGAGGAAATCCGTACGGTTGCCCTCGTCACCTCCGACCAGGGACTCTGCAGGAATGTCGTGGCCAGGAAAGTTTCCTCATCAAAGTCTACTTCGCTGCTCCTCTGGGTTTCCATCAACACGTGGCTCTCGACGACCCCTCCAGGAGCCGCTTCGAGGGGGCTGATATGGGTGCCCCTAACCATCAAGTCCTCGTCTCGTGGAATGGGGCTCAACGGACCCCCTTCGTTCAAGCTCAGTTCTCCATTCAGGGCCGAGTCCAGGAGGGCGTCCCAGTCAAAGTTGCCCTTTAGGGAGCTTAAGTCCTCCTGCTCATCCATGGCCAGAAGCGGGGAGCTTGAGCGTCGAGTAGCTTTGCTCCCACCGACCCTGTGGCTGTACGCTTGTTTCCTCTTTCCGCCCTTCCCTGAAACCCAACAACTAAACATGGTGGCTTCGGTCAAACGAGGGTCCCAGTTCTGATCTGCTCCCGTGGCTTCCTCGAACTCTTTCAGGAGCTGCTGGGACTCAGGACTCACGCAAAGGCTCCTTGCCATTCCTGCGGTGGCTACAGCTTGTCCGGTGTGGGCGTTCATCCTGATGCGGTTCTGGAGAGCCGGGTTGATTTGCACAGGAGGCATCCTGCGCTCTTGTAGGCCCCGCTGAGGAGGCGCTCTGCGTACTGGGGGTCAATCTTCCAGAACCCACCTTTGCCTGGCTCATCCTTTTGTCTCGGGACTTTTATGAAGCATTTGTTCAACGACAGATTGTGGCGGATGGAATTCTGCAAAGATGAGGGAGAAAATGTATTAATCTCTAGTTTAATTATTAATTTATAGTTCACCTGTGTGTTGGGATGATGCACTTAAACACGTGGAAGTCAGGCATTAAAGACCTTGTGAAATACCAGTTTTTCTTGTGTGGACGTATTTCTCTATATATATCTTAGGGCTTGTCTGATTTTAGGCGTTAAATTAAAGGGATAGTTGATCCAAAAATGACATTTCTGCCATTAATTACTCACCCTCATGTCATTCCAAACCCGTAAGACCTTCGTTCATCTTCGGAACACAATTAAGAATTTTTTGCTGAAATCTGAGAGGTTTCTGCGCACAGATTTGCGCACAAAAATTATTCTCGTCGCTTCATAACATTAAAGTTGAACCACTGTAGTCACATTGACTATTTTAACGATGTCTTCACTACCTTTCTGGGCCTTGAAAGTTGCAGTGACATTGCTGCCTATGGCTGGTTCAGAAACCTCTCGGATTTCATCAAAAAATATCTTAATTTGTGTCCCGAAGATGAACGAAGGTCTCACGGGTTTGGAACGACATGAGGTTGAGTAATTACTGACAGAAATGTCATTTTTGGGTGAACTAACCCTTTAATTTAGGCTTTAGTTTTCCCATCCATTACCCATGGCATGTTACACTTTACAAGAAGGTTAAATTTGTTAATTTTAGTTAATGCTGATAAGTACACTGAATATTGGTATCAGAAATTGCTACAAATATTTACAAAGAAACGGCAACTTAAGGCCAGTTCACACCAAGAAGGATAACTATAATGGTGACTGTATTAGTGTCCAAACCAACGGACGAGAATGTTCTGTTTATTATAAGTGTGTGCTGCAGTTTTGTCGTCTGTCGCTTTAAATACTCAAGCTCTTAAGGATGGATTCTGATTGGCTGTCAATGTTTTTATAGTTCGTAAGCAGGACAAAATCTTGACTCAGATCTCAACTATATTGTTATAGTAATCGTCCTTGGCGTAAACGGGCATTAACACATTTAATTAATTATTACATTTTAAAAAAGTAGTATTACTTGTAAAACATCCTTCAGTAATCTTTGTTTTATTAAATTGTTTTTACAGTGTATCGTAAAAAAAACGAACAATACTTTTACATCCTTTATCAGTCTAGATCAATGCTAATGTCTACAAATACTAATACATTTTCAATGTTTGAGCATTTTTAACATGTATACAAAAAGTTCATTTAGTATTAAAGGGCATTTACATTTACAGTTACTCAACAAAATCTGGCAGGCAAAATCTAGCCATTTCAATAGAAATCTGTAATGCCTAATCATTAGCTATGTTAACAAACTGAACCTTATTGTAAAGTGTTACCTCATTTGCTACTTGCTAAGTAGGTGGTGTATAGGGAGGGACATTCTCATTCAGAACAGCATTTAACTGGACAAATATTTAGCTATGCAAATGAGTACAAAATGCATCATTGATTTTTGTGGACCATTTCCTAGAATAGGAAGACTGCATATTTTAATTATGAATATACATGCACATGCTAAATGATCATTTTGTCAATTTGCAGTAGTATGCAAGAGACTGCACAGCTAAAAAAGATGGACTAATAGCCACAAATGTCCAATGTCAATACTTCGGGCACGCCAGCCATCACAAGCTAATTGCGTTTAGCCTAAATGAAGCACTGACTTCCTAATCCTGGTTAACCATTGCTTTGAGTTAAAATATCTAAAAACTGAGGGAATGTCTGCGTTTTCTTCAGAGAAAAGGAGGTTATGGCTAAGGGGTTAATTAATAATTTACCAACAACTAAATCTTTTCAGAAATCCCCCGCTTTTTTTTTTTTTTTGCTTCTTTTTTTGGTAAATATCCAACTTATGAGCTCATTCTTCCTCCTTGCCTCATGAACACGTTTCAAAGGGGACAAATGTATCTTTTTTTGTACGACACCTTTCGGTAGTCAGCTAGGATTACACTTTTGCTGCTATTCTTACATCTGAGGGCACTTCATTAGCAGTATACAACTATCATCAAAAGCTCTCAAAATATCAAGCCTCTAAACAACGGCCTTGTGGATGGTTTCTGCTGGTCTCTCTCCAATACACAACCTACTTCAGCAGGTGCTAAGAAGGCTTAATCTCGCTCCAGTCCGCTCAAACAATAGCAAAAAAAACACTCTTTTGGCATTTGCCAGCTATGCAAATGATGCCAGTCTCATGGTCAACCATCTATTTGGTGCATCCACCCTCTGGTGCTCTTCGGCCACTCTTGACCGAACTTTTTTTAGTCATCGGAATGATACGAAACTTGGTATTTGGGTTTTGGCACTTCCTTTATTAAACACACACAAAAAAAAATCATGCACATCATTCGAACAGGTCAAATGGTCTTGAAGAAAATAGTCACATTTGAGCTCCTCGTGATCAAAAATGACGGCAATGGAAATGAATGGGAGACGAATTTCATCTAGTGGAAACATTTGGTACTGCAGCCAAAACAAAATCTGCCTGAAAGCTCATTTTTTTAGATATCAAGCTCAAATTTTGAGCACAACTTGTTTAGATTTATGGCTTTGATTTTCTCTCAGTTTTAGAGTAAAGCATATTTTTGAAAATATGTTTCATATAAAAACTGAAAAGAGTATTTTTACACATTTTTCAAAACGATTTAGTAAAATTCAGTCACTTTTTCTAAGTTCACTTTTTAAAACTTTTTTCACTTCAGCAATAATCTGCCATGTGTCGTCTTTCGAGAAAAAAAAAAAAAAGTGAATAAAAGGATTATAAATACAGCGGCAATATAATTTAGTACCATAAAATCCCCTAAAAAATAAAACATTTTAAATAAAAAAACATTATCGAACGAAAATATAGTACATTAATTAAATTGCTCATTTTTGAGCGACATGCGAAGAGCACCAGAATGTAAATTAATGCTTTTTATAACACTGTGAGGTTTGACTATACATTGCGTCTCACCTGCCAAGTGGGGTCAGCGTGGCGGAAGTAGCAGAAGTTGTCCGTGATCCATTTGTAGATGCACGAGAGTGTGATTTTGGTTTTCTTACTAGCCTGCATGGCCATGCAGATGAGAGTTGCGTATGAGTACGGAGGCTTGATGTGAGGGTTGGTCTTATAATCGACTTCATCTGGACAGTGTCCGTGGGCCACCAGGCTGGGCAGAGCCGACAAGGACGGCACCCTGTAGAAAGAAGCCGCCGTGGGTTTGCCAGGAGTCAGAGGCATGCCCATGGACGCCGGGTCTCCCGCTAAAGGAGACGCGGGCGCATCCGAGCCCACTCGGCTCCCGAAGAAGTGGCTGTGCTGGTGGGTGGACTGGGACGAGCTGGCGTTGAGGATGAGAACTCCTGGAGCCACTGGAGGCTGGTCAGGCTGTCGTCCAGGTTTTCGGCGCTGTTGCACTCGACTGAACCGCTGTCCAAGCACTCGGCCTGAGCAGCGGCCGTGACCACCTCCTCCTCCAGCCCCACCGAACCCTCGGGCCAGGGGTCGTCCGTGAAACTCATGGACAGCATGCTCCTTTCCCAGCCAAATGCTGAGGACACAATGAAGATTAGACCAACTGCTTGTTTTCATTATCAGGCAACTGTGGAAGCTTTGTTTGGGTTCTCCGGCTTATAGAGTGATTATACTTTTAAGTACTGAGTAATATTGATTAACAATATGTAGGCCTACTTACTATAGGGTTGGGGTTAGTTGCATGTTATTGCTGTTAAGTAACACTTTATTTGACATTGTTACATGTAGTTACTAAAGTAATACTCTGACAGTTCAAATGACTTTGGCCATCCTAACCCTTATAAAAATTAACAATGACTGTGGTAAAACCATGGTTATTTTTGTAATTACTATGGTTTTACTGGAAAAATCATAGGTAAATCATGGTTTCTGCAGTAAAACCATGGTTAGTTTTTATGGTTTTACTGCAAAAATCATATTTAACCATGCTTACTGTGGTAAAACCATGGTTAATTTGGTAGATTACCATGGTTTTGCTACAAAAATCATAGTTTGAATCATGGTTACTGTGGTAAAACCATGGTTAATTTTGTAGTTTACTATGGTGTTGCTTTATTTGGATTCTCCGGCTTATAAAGGTCATAGAACTTTCCGGAAACTTCACAGGTCACTCTTTACGACATCTCATAACTGGATGCACAATAGAGCAGATCCCAAACCACTAACATTCCTCAGCATGGCAGGTGCATTAGGACTCACACAATATTATGTTTTGCCTTCGATATTCAAAGATCTGGGTACAGCGTTCTTGTTACATGTACTTACTATCTAGTAATAACAACAAGGTTACACTTTATTTGAAGGTGTCTTTGTTGCACTGTACTTACACACACTTAAGAACTAGTAATATCAAGTAACTACATCTACTTACTATAGGGCTAGGATTAAGGTTGGGTTTAGGGTTAGTTGCATGTAATTATGCATAATTTATAGTTATTACTTTAGTAACTACATGTAACAATGTAAAATAATGTGTTCCTTAACAGAAATAACATGCAACTAACCCTAACCCTATAGTAAGTACAAGTTAATTAATATTCCTCAGTACTTAAATGTATAATTACACTGTAACAAGGTAAAGTGCAACCAATATGTTTAGTTTAACAAAACTCAGTAAACTAGTATTGCTACTATAAAGCAAGTTTACTTGGTTTCCCTTTTTAGCTATTTTTTATTATTTAGTTTTTAGTTTTTATAATTTTAATAATTACCAGATAAGGGATTTTGTAATTTAATCACGCACATAATCTTCACTAATACTTATGAACACATTTGGTAACAGTTTATTTACAGTTTCACATGTTACATGTAGTTAGTAATAACTATAAATTATGCATAATTACATGCAACTAACCCTATTCCTAACCCTATAGTAAGTGCATGTATGTAGTTCATTATTATTACTCAGTACTTAAATGTATAATTACACACTGTAAAACGGACACTTAAAATAAAGTGTAACCTGTTTTTGTTTTAGATGATAATACGACATGTCTAACGTAACGTTACTCGTTGAAGAAAACCTTGCATCAACTCACCTGTCTTTACCGATAGGAGCCTTGAGTGACAGGGAAATAACATCCAATAGCTCAAGAAAGGAAAAGTGTATCCGATTAAGTGTGTGTGACTTCCAGAGGTGCAGCTGCTGGAGAATGTGCGTCTGTGCGCGTCTCAGCTCAAGGTCTCCGGGGCAGCAGGAGCTCCGGGGCCAGTTTAATACCTGCTGCTGCAGGACGTTTCTCCGGTCACCCTAGCAACGGCGCACCCCCCTGTAAACAGCTTCCCGTTCTTCTATTGGTCGGCTGGTTGTTATGGGGACTGGGCTCATACTCGCGAGCGCACAGGACAGGTTTGTGAACGTAAACACGTTCGCTTCGAGAGAAAGAGTGACGGAAACGATACTTTACAAACGAGAAAAACACATCATTATGTTGTGTGCAATGACATTGTATTATTTCTTGTATGTAATAAATAAAAATTGCAAAGGAAACACGAAATGCGCATTCTTGCCACCTGGGTACTTTTGAACTCAACGAGCAGAATGATTTTTGGTGTTAATTATTTTTGTAATGATTTTTTGTATGTCCTTTTTGATAACCAATTTGAAAAATAGTTATTTCTACTTTATCTGACAAATTAAAATGTCTTTGGTCATTGTGACCCTTATTAAAATGAACCATGGTTTTACTAAAACTGTACTGTAAAACCAGTCATGATGGTTTTGTCATCTATGGTTTTACTGCAAGAATCAGAGGTAAACCATGCTTAATGTGGTGAAACCATTGTTATTTTTGTAGTTGCTAGTTTTACTAGAAAACCATAGCTGAACCATGGTTACTGTGGTAAAACCATACTATGGTTTTGCTGCAAATGCTGTAGTAAACCATGGTTATTTTTGTTGTTTACTATGGTTTTACTTTAAAAAACATTGTTGAATCATGTGGTAAAACCATTGCTAATTTTGTATTTACCATGTTTTTTCTACAAAAATCATAGTTTGAACCATTGTTACTGTGGTAAAACCATGGTTAATTTTGTATTTTACAATGGTTTTGCTGCAAATGCTGTAGTAAAACCATGGTTAATTTTGTAATTACTGCAAATGCTGCAGTACAAGCTATTATTCTTGATATCTGTTATTTTGACTTGTATAAATTGGCACAGATGAGTCACAAGCCACCTGTTTCTTTACTTGAAGAGGAAGAACAGGTCTAAAATTGTCTTGAACAATCAGATCAAACCAAAAACAAACATGTCGGGGGTCAAACAATAAGGAATGCGTTTGGAGCGATTTCACGCGTGACTGGCACTGAGGCAAGAGAGGAAAGGGCTTCAGGAACTGTCTCTTTACTCTCAATACAATGCCTGTTAATGGGAGCGGGACGTCTGCAGCCTCTCGACAAGAGTTCAGGCGTCAGACTGCATTCACCAGCACCATGTAACACGTATTAGCATTGTTTCCACACAAATGGCACATTATCCAGTCATTGATGTGTTTAAATGAACGAAACTGACAGCTAAAGGGATGAGGCTCAAACTCGACTTGCTCTCAGGACAGATTTAAGGCGATAAGTGTTAAGAGTTTGAGTGCATCTAAAGGGGTTGTTTTTGAAGGAATGCACTTTTTGTTGGTAACATAGAGGGACTAAATGGAGGATAAAAAAAGATACAAGAGGGATTGTCCTCTTGAGCGCTCTTCTGTTAGTGTGGCTGAGTGGCTTCCCGCTAAAGAAACCCTACAAAAGCAACCATAGCAATAAAAGCTTCTGCATCTCTTGAGCTCGTCCTTCTTCAAGCCTTCTGCTTCACGTGTGAAGTGACAAACACCAATCAGACGGGCTCTGGATGAGAGAAAAAGAAGCAAACCCTTTGGTCCTTTGGACATCAGACCAAACTCATAATTCACAAGCAGTGCTGAAACCATGTAACCTTACATGTGGTAACATCCAATTAAAAGTTTTATTCGAGTCCAAAAAACAATCATTTAAATAACTGAATCATCCTGAGTCTGACGATATTAATGAAAATTGACAATGGTTTGACCACAGTAACCTTGATTCAGCAATGATTTTCGTTGTAAAACCACAGTAATATACCAAATGAACCATGGTTTTACCACAGTAACTTGATTTCTCTGAGTGATGACGTCATTGTTGATATAAAGAATGAGCATTTTAACTAGTGATAATTTAATTGGTAAGACTTTTGGTAAGACTTTACAATAAGGTTTCACTGGTTAACATTAGTTAATGTATAGAGCTGGTAAGTCCCGCCCAACCGTAAAACCCCAAGTGGACCTCTAGGTTGAAAAATCGTCAATGCAAGTGAATGTGAGAAAATAATTATTTTCTGGTCCCGTTTGAATTGTGCCATGAATGTGAACATATGTTTTCTGTGAATTTTTTATATAATTTTTCATGTTACGAGTTTGACAGTATATTGTATGATTCTTTCTCTTTCACAGCTACACACACAATTATGTCAAAATGCACATCATGTGGACTATTCAATTGTGGAGTGTGGAGTATTCAATATTAACAGAGTCTGTCATGTCCTACAAAAACAAAGACAAATGGGAGAAAATCGGATGTGTAACTGAATCCGTACATTCATTCTTAAAGGGACAGCCGCCTCATAAACTGTTGCCATAAAGTTTCATTAATGTTAATAAAAAAACATACTGGTTTTGACCAAATCACTTTTTTATCCTTATCATCAATGTATTAATGCATCATCAATGTATTAATGTATCATCAATGTATGAATCAATGTATTAATATCATGTAATTCATAAAGTGAAAATAAAACACTATACAGTGTTTTATTTTTACATTTGTTTGTTCAATATCAGTAGTATGTCTTACTACGTTTAATAAACCTATGCTACTGTCCCTGAAAAACTTAGTTTATTTATTTGTATATTTTTCTATTATACTTGTAATATGCTTCTTTGTTCCATTTTTAATATAAAAAATAAAATAAAATTGCCTGCCTTGCTTTAATACAGAAGACTATGTGTAATGATTGCAGGCAGCTTAAAGGGCATTTGTTTTATAACATTGGGTTGACTAAAATGGGAAGAAAAACTAAATAAATTTCAAGGTTCACATTTAATTAAGTTTTTCTTTTTCTTCTAGTCCTATTAAACTGTCTACCGCAGTCAATTTAGAAAAGTAACATAAAACGGTAAACTACAATCAAAATGCTCATATTGAATTGAAATTTGATTCAAAATCAAGAATCGAGAAACCTCAAGAATTGAAAATAATCGTGAGGTCCCAAAAGATTCCCACCCCTATTGCTTATTGAAAATGCTGTCACTGTGTGTGTTACAGAATGAGTGGTACTTTAAGTCCAGAGCAGGATCAGGGGCTGTGGAAGCAGAGGTGAGACGTGTCTCTTTTACATGCACACACGGCATGCTGGACATGCATCTAATTTATTTCCCAATAGTTTATATTTACTAAAGAAATAACTTACTTGAGAATACTCTGCATATTTGTGTGTGTAATTGACCGTTTAGGCACGTATCCGAAGCCCAAAGTATGTAGCCTGTACTTCGCTTGTTCGTGTTTGACTCCGTCTGGGAGCGTGCGCACAGAAAGCCTTCTGAGGAACAGCGCGAGTTCTCTGTTAACAGCTGAATATGCAGCTTTACAACTCTTTTTAAATCAAGCACGGCTGCATTTTAGACAGTCACGTTACATGATTCGACTGATTTTAACATTAACTCTTTCCCCGACATTGACAAGATTTTCCATCATTCATTACACAACACTTTCCCGCCATTGACAGAATTTTCCGGCAACCTTTGTTTTCACTGTTATACGGTAAGGACGCTATTACGCATCTTCTGAAAGAGAACAGAATCTCCCAATCAAAACACAGATGAATGAAGAAGAAGAGACGAGCGATTGAAGCAGTGATCAAGTATATTTTAACCTAGGCGATCATCAAGCATTAATCAGCATAGAAATCAAAGCTTTCTTTTCATTACTAAATGACATCTCAAACCCAAGGAGGGTTATAAGAGGCACTAACTACTCTGTGTTTTGATCATCGTTCTGAAACTGAACCAGATGTTAAAACATTTCCTCCGCTTTTTGTTCAAAATTCATTCTAACCCACACAAAAGCAGCACTCTAGCAAAGGATTCAAGTTAAAAATAGCCTAAAGATAAAGTTATGAAACTTAATTTCCCCCTTAACCCAAAGATTGCCCATTTGATACACCCTCAAATTAATGATATCTCATGTTTAACCACAAAGTAAATAAGAGCCGGTGGCAAAATACATGTTTACATATGAGTCATATATCGTCACCTTCCTAAAATAATTGCCTACGTCATTTTTTGACAAAAATTATTTTTTTGCATAAGTCATCTCATCATGATTGCTGGCCACCTTTGGTAAAATCGCCCACATCCTCAGTTGAACAGATCATGCAATTCTACCCCTATAGTATAATGGCCTATGTCAAGTGTGTGTCTTAGGCCGTTTTATTTTGCCTAAGTCAAAGACAATGAGACTTCGGCAATTTTACAAGCTTTTCTAGATGGCAGGTGCATCAAGAAGATCGAAAAGCTACTCAACCTCTGAAGTTATTTCCATGATTCAGGGCTCACCCCCTATTGGTAAGTGATGAGGTTTACTATAATATAGGCTAGACTATAAATATTGCATAGTTTGTGTTTTTATTGAGTCTTTTAGTCAGCATTTTAGTCAATGAAGCTAGTATTAGGCTTTCTGTTAACTCTTTTCTGTCTATTTAAACAATATTTCAGCTACAGCTTTTGTCAAATCTTTTCCACATTACATGATCTAATTAAGAAAGATTTGAATAGGCTACCGTATTGTAATCAAACAGCTAGAAATGATGTGTATATAATCTGTTTGGTTGTAAAATGTATTACCTGAATGAAATGAAATCGAATGTATCGTCCTGTGGAATCATTCATTCACAGACAGCTTACGAAGATGTTCAACTAATAAAGATCTTCATCGCTGGCAAACAAAATAATTAATTTGCAGATTTGCTTTCACTTGACTGTACTGTAGGTCCACGGCCAGTACAGTCGGACACTTGATGTTCTTAAATCTTCCTGTTACGAGTCCGAGTGTGAAACCGCTTCAGATTCAGTGCGTGCAGGAAACCGAACAAATCATTCAAACTGATTCGCGAACTGATTTAGACAGTTCTGCCAACTTATTTGATGAAGTCTTTGAACAGAATCGACATAAAAGAGTGATTTCATTTGTCAACTGAGCATCGCTCGTGCCCAGAAAAAAAAAAGATACAGCGTGCTTGGAATAAACTATTCATTCAACAACTTATTGGGTTAAAATAAAGTAACGAGAGGAACGTCGCCCAACGTAAAAGTAGTTTTTTTCATTAGAAGTGTACTCGAGTTAAAGTAAAAGTACCCACATTTAAATCTACTCTTAAAAGTAAAAAAAAAATCCCAGATAAATACTCAAGTAATGTACTTCGTTACTACCCACGTCTGACCACAAGACAATTAATGTTTTTCAGAATGATCACACATTTGTGACCGTACACCTCAAAGGGTTGAAATGTTTTTTTTATTTTTTGTAGGAGATGCACTTGACAATCAGGTCAATTGCAGGTCAAGAGCAGGCAGGAGCACTGATCAGGTCTCATCCACTGAAAATGACTACGAGACCATAACTCTAATCCTAGATTATGTAGATTATGTAACAGGCCAAGACTCAGTTCGAGATGGAGCAGAAAATACCTTACCTCATATGAGGACATTACATTTTGCCTCTTGACACAATGATAGTCAAATTTGTAAATCTTAGAAATGTTGGCCACATTTAGGGACACTGCCCACACCACCCTGTGGTGATATCACAACATTACACCAATGTCAGTGAGAAGAAAATGGCTGGAATATCAGCAAAAACTTCTACACCAGATCCCGAAAGAAAAAATGACCCAGGTAAAAAATCTATTCAAATTATATGAATGAAACAAATGTATTTATGTACAATACTGTCTCTATCATCATATGGGGATTAAAATTTGACATATTTTAGTAATAGTAGCACTCTAGGACATCAGTAAATATGAAGCACTCGTTTGAGGACATTGGGACTATATAACGTTATTTATTCTACCATGTGGTTAGCTAAACTTGGGAATATTTAGATGGATCGCAACAGCATTGAAAAAACAACAACATTTGTCTGTGTGTGTGTGTGTCAGCATGCATTATTGAGTTAACATGGAAAAACTGGTTTGCTTTAGTGCAGAAAACCGGTAAAAATCAAGAAGTTTACAATGAAAGTGAGTCGATAAGTGGTCTTCTACTGCTCTCTGCTGGCCATTACCATTACTATTATAACACAATCAGATTTTGTCACTGTTTATCACTTCATTTGTACTGACACTTCACATAATTGCTAGTACTATGGTAAATCATAGACCCACTGTCCTCACATGAGGA
>FLSR01000714.1:87732-168381 GCA_900092035.1 Leuciscus waleckii
CTTCAAAAATATATCACTCATTTCTGTAGAACTGGACATTTTAATAATGATCAAATGACTGAGATCAGCTTTGAGAATGAAACCAACCTGTTTGTTCCTCAGTTTCTTCTTGTTTCACACAGAATGTGTCCTCAATCTTGAAGTCTTCACTCTCCTCTTTAATATACGGCATCTTTATAATAGATCTCAGTCGCCAGGAGTTTTTCTGTTCAGTAGTTCAGTTCACTGGTAAAGAGAGTCAGTCAGTCAGAGAGTTAATGGACTTAAATGATCTGATTAGAAAAAGAAAAGAAAAAAACACTCCAAACTAGCACTAAAAATGTATAAAATAACACAAATTACACAGTTGGTTTATATTTAGACAATATAATATTTAAAATATATATTTTTTTTCTTTGTAGATTACATTTAATAGATTAAAACATTTGCAGCTGGTTAGTAAAAGTTGTCATTACTTGTTTGTGTTTGTTGTTCTCGTTGTATTTACACTGTTTGACCAGCAGGAGTCGTCCGTGTTTGAGGTGATTCGAGCGAGTCGACACAGTGAATCATTCTGTGTAGCTCTGATTGATTCAGTTGACCGTTGAGTTTCAAAAGCTCCGTTTCTCTCATCACTACTTGCAAGTAGCGGGATTCATGTTTATAATAAACTAATTCACGATGTAGGGAGCGAAATGAGACACACCTTTTCTGCTACTCATGTATGGATTTGCTTAACTTGCACAAAAAACGTTCAATAATGTTATATAACTCATTTTAATGTTACATTCAATATGAATTAACTTATTTTACATAACCTGTAAAAGATATTACATTGATTCACCAGTTTGCATTCATTTAAACATTTTAAAATGCTTAAAACAAACCTTTCTTCAGCCGAATCACAACATATGCAGGGCGCGGCGCAGCCTTATGACGTCATACCTCCACTCCAAAATAAAAGTCCTGAAAACAAAAGCGGCGTTGGTGAAATACACATTTAAATGAATCTTAATCACTAATAACTACCACTTAAAAAGTCTAAACTACATGAATATGTGAGATTCTGTAAATGGCACTAATAACACTAATGTTTGAGAGCAGAAAACATTTACAAGGAGTGGGCAACTGTTTTCAATAACAAACCAATTATTTCTAATTATTTCCATTTTTTGTGTGTGTGTGGAAACTAAAGAATTGACAAACCGTTATTGTTTTTGATAAAGCTCTAATTAAAAAAAAACAGGCCACGGACTAAAAAAATGGAACAACTATTGGGTAACATTTTATCAATTGTTATACACAATTTTATCAATTGTGCAAAATGAATGCAATTGTGCTCAATTAAATAACAAAAATAATTTATTTTTAATTAAATTGATTGTGTGTGTCTGCTTTATTTTCCTTATAGTGGATGAGTGTGGTGGAAATCTCTCACTGTTTTACACACATGAACAACATTTATATTATTTTTTGTTAAACACTTTACAATAAGGTTTTATTAGTTACATTAGTTAACTACTTTAGTTAACATGAACTAAGAATGAACAATTCTTCAGCAGTAATTAATCTTAGTTAATATTAATTTATATATATATATATATATATATATATATATATATATATATATATACACATACATACACTTTTATAATATGAATATCACTATTATAATCAGATAATTTGAATTATTACATGTTTATTTTAACTTCTTCAGGGTTAGGCCATTTCTAGGCTTTTCCCCCCGACATTGCACTGTGCCTACTTCAGAGATCACTGTTCCCACCTATTTTGGCCTACCATCAAATGCCTGACCTCTTTAGAAAGCTGAGACCCTGTAGTTTCTTAGGAAACAATCACATAATTGTGTGAAGTACTGGCACAGAGTTATAGAGGCTAGAATAATGTTTTTTCTTTCTGCCGGATAACAAGCATCTCTGAACTGACCACATTTCAGCCCTCTAGGTCAGTTGATATGACTTTAGAAACACAACTGAGCCCTAGCACCAGGTCTTGTGAAGCTGTGTGCAAAAGCAGATCAATATAGAATGAAATATGAGTACTTTAGACCATTATTTGCCAAGGTATGCTCAAGCGTTTAGTAAAATGCCCTTTGGAAACTCCCCATAGGACTTTTGGTTACCCAAAATGCATACTGACAATAAAAGGCTTACTTTGTGGCAACCTCTTGGTGTAGAAGCATAATCCTGGTCTCAAATGAAAGGTAACACTCTGAAGTTTCTTGTAGACTATTTGGATTGTATGTCAGGGGTTCTGATATAGAATGACTACACAAAATATGGAATAATTACACAAAAGTCTCTATTTTTGCATTTTCTTTGTTGGTTCAGTGGGTGTGTATAAGATGGACTACACATCTGCTTTCTATAGATTCCTGTGAATATTTCAAGACCCCGTCTCTTATTGCTGCTAAGGGATATACACTGCAGCTAGAAGTTAGGGAAGCACCAAAGGCGGAGGAGGGCATTTTGCCGTAAAAGGCCACCCGTCTCCTAACAGGTTAAACAAGTTTAAACTATTATAAAAGATTTTTTGCAATAAAAAATAGGTACAAGATTCCCCTTTACAAATATACATAAAGAAATGCTGCATGTTGAAATCCCCACCCTGTAGAGAGAACTACACTACTGTGGAGATATACACATGGAGGACAGAGATAAAAAATGACCCAAAAAACATAGCTTGGGCTAATGCCCTTTGAAAACACGTAGTGTTTTAGCGCAGCGCGTCTGTGTTACACGTCACCACGTAGGCTCACAATTGGCCGACGCTGGTCATGTGTGTGACGCGCAGCGCAAAAACAGTACGTGAACCAACTAGAGGCCCAGAGAGAAGGAAATGAATAGTGGAATAAAGTCGGTATTTTTTTATTTATTTTTTTTCGCACAAAAAGTATTCTCATCGTTTGATATACTTAAGATTGAGCCACTGTAGTCACTTGGACTATATTAACGATCTCTTTAATAACTTTTCTGGGCCAGCAAGTTTGGGCCACCTAGCAGCCTACGGAGAAGTGATCAGCTCTCAGATTTCATCAAAAATATCTTAATTTGTGTTCCGAAGATGAACGAAGCTCTTACGCGGTTGGAACAACATGAGGGTGAGTAATTACTGACAGAATTTTCATTTTTGGGTGAACTAACCCTTTAAAGTAATGAAAATCTCTCTCTCTCTAAACTTGTAATTTGTGTTCGTGCTGATCACTCACCTTACATCAGGTACCACAGAGCCCGCCAGAAAGCTTGCCTGTGACAAGATGGTGATGGTCACGGTGATGACGTCAGAGACTCCGCCGTAAGACATCTAGCCTTTATTATGTATATCTATGGTGTAAACTGTCAACAAACATCCCATAATGCACAGCGCAGCTGACTATGGCAGCTGGTTTGGTCCAAAAAGGCACAGTTCTTTAGGCAATTGGGTCTGTTCGACCACTACTTCAAGGAGGTCTCGGTATGCTTGTTTGGTCCTTTTGGTTTGATTCACACCTGCTTGCCTGCATACAATGGCTGTTATGCAGGCATACCAGGCTGACATTTTTATAATCTATATGAGGGCAAGGAACCTACACCAGAAGATATTGCTGAGCTTTGTAGGGCCGCAGACTTGTCTCTCTGCATTACCAAGGAGACGTCCCGCGCCATCAGCCGCTCCATGGCAGCTATGGTAGTCACGGAGAGACATTTATGGCTAAATCTGTCGGGTATCAAGGAAAAAGACAGGGCTTTTCTCCTTGATGCCCCGATTTTGCCCTCTGGTCTGTTTAGCAACGCTGTTAGTGAAGAAACAGTGTGCGGCCTTCAAACAATATCTCGCTTGCCGCTCGAAATCTAAGAACGCTGACTCCAGTGGGAGCTCCTATAGGGGGAGCGCTAGAAGTGACGCTCTCTTTTTGTACCTGCCGATATGAGGAGCTGCTGACGGCTGAGGCTGCCCACTGCAGTGAAGCTCCTGATAGCTCCTTGTACAGCCCCTTAAGTGACGGACCCTTGGGGAGGCACCAGCTGGTTGTATTGGTTCTTCCATGGTGCATGGTGAATGAGGTTGCGACCCGAACCAGAGTCCCCACATGGGATCTGGCAGTGGTTCTCGAAGGGCTGGCTGTGGCCCCCTTCAAACCTCTGTAGTCAGCTGCAGCCAAGAACCTCACACTCAAGTTAGCATTTCTCCTAGCCATCCCTTTGCTTAAAAGAGTAGGAGATCTCCAGCCCCTCTCTATATCTCCTGAATGCTTGGAGTTTTCTCCTGGTAGAGTTAAGGATATATTGCATCCCATACTGGGCTATGTGCCTAAGGTGCCTTCTAACATGCCATGGCCTATGGTTTTGCAGGCTTTTCATCATCCACCTCATGTGACGGCGAAAGATTAGAGAGTTCATCTGCTCTGCCCTGTCAGAGCGCTTAATATCTACATTCACAAGTCATCTCAGTGGAGGAAGTCAGATCAGTTGTTGGTGTGTTTTGGGTCACCTAGGGAGGTGTTCCCTGCTTCTAAGCATAGCATCAGCAATTGGATAGTTCAAGCTATTTCTCAGGTGCACAGTCTGCCTTCACCTTTGGCACCTTTGCCACACCTATCCAATTGGTCTGGGCAAACATGGGAGAACATGTTCAACGTATTTCCTCCTTTTGCAGCTACTTTTCGTCGACATTTCTGGACACAACTAGATATTCATCTTCAAGGAAAACCCTGCGTTCTTTTTTCAGATACCCAAAGTATTCCCAGATTTCCCACATTGCAGATTTTAACTTTTTTTCAGCGGGGATAGAGATTAGAATTCGCAGCCTCTGTCTCAGACATTTTCTCCGCTGCACATGTATGGGTGGAGTCTAAGCAGTCAAGTGGAAAGAAGTTGCATATGCGCAGGTGAGATCTGGTTTAATTTTTTTCATTCACAAGATTTTACAGTCTGGACCTCCCCTCAGGCATGAAAACTCTCACCTTTCGGCGAAATTCGCCGTTTTAAAACCAAAATGGGTCACCTACGTGATTTGTGCAGATCTGATGAGAAAATATTTATGGGGTGGGAGGGGGGGTCGTGGCCAGCATTTACCCGCTATATCTCATAGTTACCATAAACTTAGCAGCTTTAAAAAACCAATCATCATTCCTAATGCCGTAACATGACAGCCAATCCGAGTCAGAGTAGGGCAGAATAGGGTTTTCAAAGTCTTTAACACCGAGAGTCTGATGACACACTGCCGAACAAAGAACCGCACGTCGGAAAGCAAGCCTGAGGTAAGTTAGCTTACAATGTTAACTGTCCTGTCAGATACAGACAGCGATGTTGCCAATGTCATTATTTAAAATTTTGACATAGAAAAGGGCGGGATAATATCGCGAGCGGGCGCGTGCGCCGTGAGCGCTGAGCGAGCAGGAACGAGTAGTGAGTTGTCGTCGAAAAAGATGGATAATGCAAAAAAGCTGTCGGGGGCTAAACATAGAAAAAGAAAGAGGGGAAAGGAGATGGCATATGTCAACTGATGCGACAGCAGCTAAATAAGTGGATGGTGAAGGGCTACAGGTAGGATTTTGTTTTGTGTGACGTCCAGGCATGTAGGCTAATGCCATCGGGACAACCGGGAGATTCCCGGTGGGCCGACGTGCTTTTTGGGCCGATACATCTCATACTTTTTTGTTTCGTTTTTTGTCTTAACGGCCCATAAAACTCGTACATCGGCGGCCCATTCGTTTTGTTTTGCTTAATTGGCGGCGCTGGTTTAGTGCGTAATTAGTGTGTAATGCATTGGTCAATAAAAAGTCAGGGTTAGTTTTTTTGTCTTTTTTCTGACACCCCATGAAACACGTAGATCAGCGGCCCATTTGGTTCTTTTCTTGATTGACACTGGGCTAGCCCAATCACACCTTTAATGTGAAGTATAGAAATATACTCTTTCAAGTATAGAAATTAGTACAAAACTAATTATGAAAGTTTCCTTTATTTTTCAGTCCATTTGTTTTACAATATATGGCTATTACTATCATGGGATTAATATTATAACTATTATTATGTAGGCCTAGTAGTAATGTAGACAGACACTGTAACTAAAATAATTTTTCTTTGTTTAATTTTCACCAGATTGATGAATTTAACATTAAAAAGCACTATATATATATATGTAAGTTGATTGGATTGGATTTTTTGCTGCCGCATCCTTCTCACCTTTTTTACCCCTGACCGTTTTCATGCCTGTCCCCTTCTACGTCGGGTGCACGAGTGCTCTCATCTTAAGTTGTGGCTAAGACAGCTTCACATTAGGGCAGGCAGGGATCATTGTGGCATAGAGGGTATTCGTTCCCCAAAGTGTCATCATTGACGCAGTGCAAGTTCCCTCGAAAGGGAACATCTCGGGTTAAGACTAACCCTTGATCTCTGAGAAGGGAACGAGACACTGCGTCCCTTTGCCATGCCTCCCCCTGCCTGGGAGCGACTTGCTTCATCACAGAAGCTAACTCTGTTGTGTGCCGGCTTCCCTTTATAGCTTCCGTGTATGCCTTCACACATTACGTCATGATGCAGCACCAATCAGGATTGTATTAGTTTCATTCATACTTCTGCGTTACGCTGGGGGCATTCCCCAAAGTGTCATCAGTGCAGTGTCTCGTTCCCTTCTCAGGAAACAAGGGTCACAGTTGTAACTAGGGTTGTAACGGTATACCAGTATGGCGGTTTATCACGATATTGATGTACGATTATCATATCATGAACATTTGCTTATCCACGGTTTAAAAAAAAAATTAAACCAGATCTCACCTGCGCATATGCAACTTCTTTCCACTTGACTGCTTAGACTCCACCCATACATGTGCAGCGGAGAAAATGTCTGAGACAGAGGCTGCGAATTCTAATCTCTATCCCCGCTGAAAAAAAGTTCAAATCTGCAATGTTGGAAATCTGGGAATACTTTGGGTATCTGAAAAAAGAACGGAGGGTTTTCCTTGAAGATGAATATCTAGTTGTGTCCAGAAATGTCGACGAAGCGTAGCTGCAAAAGGAGGAAATACCCTCCCTCTCTGCAGATAAAGTTCCATTTATAACTTAAGGCCGTATTATTTCCGTGTTGCTGAGGGAATTACATTATAACGCAGATGTCATGTAAAATGCGCGATTTGATAGATGGATGAATAAACTATAGCTGTGCAATAAATCAAATCGCTATATGAGTGTCTATTAATATACAGTGCAAAAAAACTGCTATACTTAAATCTATATTCTGCTTGTTCTGCGTGTCTGTGTGAATGAGCAGCGCCATTTCGCCTAGTACATACTCAAGTATGTATGACACTCATGGTGTTTAAAGCATCTGCTGTCTCACTCACTATATGAGGACATGAACACATGAACATATTCAGAGTTGCTCTGAGAGAACTAAATGAGCATTTCATAATTTTATTTAAAAGAATCATCGTCAAATACACTCTAACTGAAACTCATAGAGTTTAGTACAACCTGTCAAAATAAAAGTTCGCTTTAGCTTACAGAAATATATTACTATTGTACAATAGAATGTAGCCAACTTAAAGTTATAACAACAACAATAATAGTAAAGTTCATTTAAACATTATTTAAGAAATAATAAAAAAAATTGTCTGTGTTTCAATTTAGTATACCTCTGTTGTGCAGATCTGCAGTCAATACATTTCATCTGATTGCATTTTCAAAAATACATTTGTATTAGGCCTAAATCATAGAATCCAGACAAATTATGTGTATTATATAAATAAAAAAACATTTCATAAGACTCTATTATCTAAAAGACTCTAATAATAAATTAAGAATAAAAATAAGTTAAGGTTTCATTAACTCAATTGGTTAGACATGTTTGTTCAAATGGAAGATGTGCATCTTTATTTTTTCTTTCTTATTTTTTCAAAAGGTAGACTCATACTTCCATAAAAAGTCAGTTTTCTCATTAAAAAAGTTTGTTTTAATAAACCATCTGTTCAACCAAAAAAACCTATCTGTTTTCATTCAAGGGTCATTGTAGCTGATGATTATAATAATAATAATGATTGTTTAATATTGTATACCGTGAAACTGTGATATTTTCGGAGACAATTGTCATACGTGAAAATCTCATACCATTACAAACCTATCGTAACCAAAGACGTTTTCCGCAACCATTCAGATCAAAAGGTTGTAAGCACTTGTTAGAGGCACGAAAGTTTTTTTAGCTTTAGGTAAGTGCCTATTATCGATCAGAATTTAATTAATTTGATTATAAATCGTCTGACTGTTTATATCGACCATAACTGTTTATATATTTTTTATATCTTATTGTAACAGTCTCCAAAAAAACTTTTAAGGAGGCAAGCTACATGATAAATTTAAGGGAGGGACCCACCGACCAGATTTTCAATCAACCCTAGTGCTAAAACTCTAACTTATAAGACACATGGCACAAAAGGGAATATAGTTTATATGAAAAGACACACACACAAAAAACGCAAAATATATATATATAAAAATCCCACCAACACAAAAACCCAAAGTCATACAAATGATTTCTGTCACTCTTGTTTGCAAATGGAGAAAAGAGAGAAACCCTTATCTGACGATTGTCCTATTGTCCATAGGAGTAATCAGAACATCTTGAAAAGTAATGTCTGTTTAGCTTGTTACAGAGATGTGGATAAATTATATATTTATACATTGAACAAAATTATAAACGCAACACTTTTGTTTTTGCCCCCATTTTTCATGAGCTGAACTCAAAGATCTAAGACTTTTTCTATGTACACAAAAGGCCTAATTCTCTCAAATATTGTTCACAAATCTGTCTAAATCTGTGTTAGTGAGCACTTCTCCTTTGCCGAGATAATCCATCCACCTCACAGGTGTGGCATATCAAGATGCTGATTAGACAGCATGATTATTGCACAGGTGTGCCTTAGGCTGGCCATGGTGTGCAGACTTTTTTCCCTTTTTTATACATTTTCTTGTCGAGCACCCAATTTGAGCAACATATTGCTTTGGATGTGAATGCTTTTGATCTGATTTCACCTCAGATCATTGCCCTACGAATAGCGTGCACTATCCATAGGTGTTCACATTAGCAGTAATGAGCTAACACAAGAATGACTGGAAATTTCTCTCTTTAAATAGAATTACATAAAAGAGAATATTTGTTTTCAATTGAATTAGATAATTCTAAAGTAGACACTAGTGTTGTCACGGTACCAAAATTTCAGTATTCGGTTCCGATACCAGTGAAAATCCACGGTTCTCGGTACCAATTTCGGACCATGCCATTTGAAATAACGTATCTGCACGCGCAAAAACATCAGCACCAGATCAGCAGCAGCACCGCCGATCGCCATCAGTGCTTTTATGAAGAGGACGCAACTGCACGCGCTTCGGGCATGCACGCGCATCAAGTACCGGGTTTGAGAAAACCTGGTACCGTGACGTTTAAAAAAAAATTAGTACCGACTTGGTACCGAAGTACCGGGTCTTTTGACAACACTAGTAGACACATGAATATTTCTGTAGATATACTGTTCATGTCTGTGACAAGTATTCGCAGAGTTTTGTTTCGTTTTTGTGACACGCACCAGAAAAAAGTTCACAGAGACAGCAGAAAGCACACTCTCTTTTCTTTATTTTACAAAAGCACTATGTAAAGACCCTTTACTGTTTCGCATGAAGTATTGCTTTTATCTGAATGACCATAAATGCCAGAATATTTTAAGTCGATCTCGATGCTATGTAAAAAAAAGTCTGGCAGAATGCTCTGGCGTGTTAGTCGACCCCAGAGGGTTCAGGTGTCCTTTAAGGTGTCAGTTTAGGTTGAAAATTTTTCAACACTTCATGAGTGATCTCTCTAGTGGCAATTAAGGGTTCCTTTATATTTGAAGCTTTTTCCACACTGATCACATGTGAACGGCTTATCTCCGGTGTGAATGTTCATGTGATACTCAAGGTTTGTCTCTGTTGTGAAGCTCTTCCCACACAGTTTGCAGGTGAAAGGCTTGTAAGACTGGAAAAACTGGAAGAGAGAGCTACTCTCTGAGAGAACAAAGGAAATTAACATTTAAACTCACTCTTGTGAAGTTAGCATCACCAATTGAGACGCAAAGTCTCACCTCAGAATACAAATCTTCCCCTCCTCCCCCACTTCCCCTCTCTCATGCTGAGATACATGAAATTCACCCAAAAATCTATATGGTTTAATGTGAATAATTATCATACAGTATTACACATGTTTGGTATCATTTGAAATGTCTCAGTGCGACTGGTATAAAGGTCACATTCCCAAAGAAGAGTCCAAAAGGTAATAAGGTTTTTAAGAGTTTAGAGATAACTGGCACACAAAGGAGGGTGGGTCTCTAGACAAATGTTCTCCGACTCCCAAAAGCTGTCAACTCTGAATGTAAATTCCCATTGTAGCAGATGTTTCCATGTGAAAGAAGTTTCTGTCTATATAATGAAATGCAACAAGAGGATCAGGGCGATTCTTTAACCCAGATCAGCCCGTGATGCAAAGTGTAAGCAAAACACTTCGCATCATGTATTTAACAATGTCAAGGTATTGAATCTTCTCTCTTTATTCAAGATCATTTGATGTTTTGTATCTATTATCTTTGAACTGATTATGAAATTGACCTGATACATTTACCTGACATAATAAATTGTAAACATTGATTTTATTCTAACGGACTCTAACAGTAAAGAGTTCAAAATAATCGTCAAACATTCGCTCACATTTAATGATGGACAAATATCATTAAAACTTTTTCATTTATGGAGTCAGATCAAATAATGAGAGAATTCACATAAGAAAATGTATTTCATTTAATAAAATTACTTTGCCACGAGAAAAGACAGTAACATGCAGAGACCTTCCCCGCTGACTGGAAGCCTCCATTGGGCCGATTGAGCGTGGGCTTACAGGCTTCTCTCCGTTGTGAATTCTCATGTGGACATTAAGGTTTCCTTTTTGAGTGAAACTTTTTCCACACTCTTGGCAGTAGAAAGTCTTACCCCTCCAGTGTGAATTCTCATGTGGCCTTTAAGATGTTCTTTTTGAGTGAAACTCTTTCCACACTGTTGGCAGGTGAACGCCTTCTCTCCATTGTGAATTCTTGTGTGTTTTTTAAGGTTTCCTTTATCAGTGAAGCTCTTTCCACACAATTTGCAGGTAAAAGGCTTCTCTCCAGAGGAATTCTCATGTGGCCTTTAAGATGTCCTTTTTGAGTGAAACTCTTTTCACAATGTTGGCAGGTGTAAGGCTTCTCTCCAGTGTGAATTCTCATGTGGACTTTAATGTTTCGTTTATCAGTGAGCTCTTTCCACACAATTTGCAGGTAAAAGGCTTCCCTCCATTGTGAATTCTTGTGTGCTTTTTAAGGTTTCCTTTATTAGTGAAGCTCTTTCCACACAATTTGCAGTTAAAAGGCTTCTCTCCTGTGTGAATTCTCATGTGGCCTTTAAGATGTTCTTTTTGAGTGAAACTCTTTCCACACTGTTGGCAGGTGTAAGCCTTCTCTCCAGTGTGAATTCTCATGTGGCCTTTAAGATGTCCTTTTTGAGTGCCTTTTTGAGTGAAACTCTTTCCACACTGTTGGCAGGTGTAAGCCTTCTCTCCAGTGTGAATTCTCATGTGGCCTTTAAGATGTCCTTTTTGAGTGAAACTCTTTCCACACTGTTGGCAGGTGTAAGCCTTCTCTCCAGTGTGAATTCTCATGTGGACTTTAATGTTTCGTTTATCAGTGAAGCTCTTTCCACACAATTTGCAGGTAAAAGGCTTCTCTCCAGTGTGAATACTCATGTGGATTCTAAGATGTCCCTTTTCTGTAAAGCTCTTTCCACACTGTTGGCAGCTGTAAGGCTTCTCTCCAGTGTGAATTTTGACATGTCTATTACGGCCGCTTTTTCTTGTGAAACTCTTTCCACACTGATTACATTTGAATGGCTTTGCTCCAGTATGAATTTTCATGTGGACTTTGTTTCGTTTTTCAGTGAAACTCTTTCCAGTCTTTTGAGGGACTTTTTGTGAGGAAATCTTTTCAGTCTGTGAGCAACTAAAAGATTTTTCTCCAGTTATGCAATCATTATGTTTCCCATACTGATCTTTCTCTTCCATTTCATTTAGTTCTTGACTTTCCAATTTAAATGCTGTCAGATCTAAAAGAGACAAATACAAGTTAACCAGAGTTTAATGCCACAAAACAACAGACATCAGACATTAACACATTTAAGGCATCAAAACCAAAAATATGTATCCTAGATCCTAATCCTACTAGGCTACTGAAAGAGGTGTTACCTGTAATCTCAGAAACTTTTCTCAATATTTGTTTCTCTTTTTTTCTTTAGGACAAATTCCAAAATCTTTTTCCATCATGTTTGGATTCTATGTGTTTGTAACGACCCTGAGTGTTCTCCTTACCTGATGGTGGCAGTCAGTGGGAGTTCTGAGTCACTCCCCCATGTTAATTGCCAATTAGGGAAAATGGAGTATATAGGTGCTCTGAGTTTTCATTTGGTTAGCACTCTCTGTGGGATAGTTTCTCACAGGAGCAGCTCTTAGAATCCCATTGATTTTCTTTCTTATACTTATCTTATGTCATGTAGCTTTGATATTTTGTTGTAGTTATTTTGTTTGTTATTTCTTTGTTTTTTTATTTCCCTAGACTTTTGTTTGTTATGAGTGATTATAGTTATATCTGTTAAAGAAAATAAAACAATCATTCGTTGAACGTTGATGTTTGATTCCTCTTTTATGTTGCGGCATAAAATTGGGGACTCGTCCGGGATAGCTACATGTATAAGTAATTGTATAATATTTTAGTGTTCACTTGTGTAAATGAGTAGACTTCAGGTTTAAGAGTGTCCTCAGCTAGGTTTACAATCCTTCCATTGGGTCACTGTTTGTTATTTTAGTTTGTTGTTTTGCCTTTCTTATTTTTGAAGGTTATTCTAGGCGTAGGTTTTAAATCTGTCGGGGGTACGCTTCGGGCTTTTGGTTTAAATGTACCAACTGTCCTTGAGTTCAGCTTTTAAATGCCGCCTCGAGTCCGGTACACCTTTGAAGATTAGGTGGGTTCAGTTAGTTTTGTTTATAGTTAGGAACCGAAGTCTCATTTTCATTTAAGGTGACACTGTTTGCTGTTTTCCGTGTCTGTGCTGTTTGTCATGCCTGCTAAGAGTAGCCTATGAAGATGATGTTGGGAACGACTTGTGGTAAGTCTTCATCTATCTTGTAATAGGTGAAGTTTGCAACAGGAGCGTGTTATGCTGCGACTGTCCCTGGCGAGGTGGCTTATGGGATTTGTAGTCTTAACATTGTAGTTTATGGCTCGTTTCCACTGAACGGTACGGTACGCATTATTTGCGTTTCCACTATCAAAAGTTGTGAATGGTACCAAAATGCTGAACCGTACCGTACCACTTTTTGGGTACCCTTTCGTTGTGGTACCTAGCACAGTGGTACGGTACTAAAGGGTGGAGCTAGACTCACTGCAGGACGTTGATTGGTTGACAGAGAATCGTCACTTGCGCGTGCTTCAAGGAGAATGACAACGCAACACAAGAGGCGCCATTTTTAAACCACAACACCGTTGCAAAACAATGCCGCCACGAAGCATAACGTTACCGTTACCGTTAACGTTATAGGTGCAGACCTTCCTGGGTATCATCGGTGAAGAAAGGGTGCAAAGGGAACTCGATGGCATGGTGAGAAACGAAAAGGTTTTTCAGCATGTTTCTGAGAGGATGGCTGCCGAGGGTTTCCAGCGGACGTCCGAGCAGTGCCGCATTAAATGCAAGAAACTGCGGAGTGACTATCGTAAGGTGAAAGACCACAACAGCCGGAGTGGTGTTCACAGAAAAAATTGGAAGTGATTAGATATGATGGACGCCATCTACGGACACAGACCAGCGAGTCTGGGAAGAGAAGGAGGCTACCTCATTGCTGGAGTCGATGATGGAGCCTGCCGGTAAGTTCTTATAACTTAGTTGTGTAATAAAGTATTCAACGATCACGGGAAAGCTTACTTTCAATACACAACTTTTGAGCAAGCCTGTTGTTTGTTGTTTGTTTGCCAGCCAGAGAGGTAGCAACCAATAATTTGCAAGCTAGCAAGATGCTAGTTTATTAGCCAGTGGTGGACGGAGTACATATCCAGTTACGTTACTTGTACAGATACCCTAATAAAATACAACTATTATACTACTATTTACTATTACTACTAAACATGTTCTACTTAATAGATATTAAAGGGATACTCAGGATTTAGCATTAAGCTTTGTATTAGTAGAAAACCTGTAGTATTTTTGAATTACCCTGCTTTCCACCCTCATATCCCCCTGAGACAAGAGATTTATGTATTTTTTGTCTGGAAAAAATCTCCGATGACGCAAAAATCTTAATTTTGCGTCATCGGAGGATTTTCTGGCCAGAGGCTAAAGACTACAGCCAGTAGAAGGCGTTGTTCCGCATGTTTTCAGGCCGCCCATAGGAGGTGGGATCTCACTCACAGAATGTACACACAGTGTAAGCCGTCTTTCTTTGGAAGCTAAGCTAGCAGGCTCTTGTTCTGTGGAGAAAGCTGAGTAGTAGGAGAAAGCTGAGTAGTAGGAGAAAGCTGATTAGTAGGAGAAAGCTGAGTAGTAGGAGAAAGCTGAGTAGTAGGGGTTACCATCCTCTTTTTCCCGGACTTGTCCGGCGGGCGAGATCGTTTTAAAATTTCCGGGATTCAGCTTTTGCTTTCTGCGGTCGCCATTCTTTGTTTACATGCACACCTTTTGTTTCAATCTAACTGAATTCATTCCGATTGGTGAATCTGAATGTAGTGTTTACATGAACGCTAAACAAGTGATCGGTTGAAGTGCGTTTTAACATTGCTAAGAAAATTCCCGCTCCTCCGTGAGAGATGCGAGACCGGCGCGTCTCAGTAATGACGCCACCGGCCTCGCGCCGTTCTCCCGCGGCCCTCAGTCTCGTCCTGCTTGCCACAGTGAATGGCGACTGTAGAACGCAAAAGCCGAATCCCGGACATTTTGGGCAATCTCGAAATCCCTGGCAAACTCATCACGGAGTCTCAAATAGTAGCCAAGCCTTGTTTTCAACTGCGCTCTCTTACCAGTAGGCGTGGCTTGGGAGTGGCCTCCTAGGGCAGCGAAGCAAGTGCATTCTGAGAGTTGTTGTCTTTCATCCACATAAACCAACAATACATTTTCTGGCTTTTTTCTGTCTAGAAAGCTCCAAATTCAAACATTTCTTCACATTTCTTCTACATAAATGACCTATTTAAATACACATTCATCTTTCCAGAGGTGAAGTATCCCTTTAAAGAGAGATGGGTCTAATGATAGAACTTAAGGTAAGGAGCTCAGTCTGAAAATTATTGAGAAATATCAGAGAGAGAATGTGAATTATGTCCACATTCAATGGGCTTAAATAGTACAGCAATGTTGCGGGGTAAAAAGTACAATATTATGCTTTGGAATGTAGTGCAGTAAAAGTTTCTCAAAATAAAAGTACTACGAGAAAAAATACCCCTTACCTAGAATTTATGATTGTGTTGGCTCTGCACAGTTTGTCAGCAAATTCAACCTTTTGAAAGGCTATTGGCAAGTGCCTTTGACATCTCGTGGTAAGGAATTGTCTGCTTTTGTTACACCAGATAGGTTCCTGCAGTACACTGTTATGCCTTTTGGGGTCAGAAATGCTCCCGCTACGTTTCAGCGGTTGGTAAATCAAGTACTGTCTGGGTTGTCAGGATGCGAGGCTTACTTAGACGATGTTGTATTGTTTAGTTCTTCCTGGTCCGAACATCTTGACCAAATGAAAGAACTTTTTGGACGTCTGTCCAAAGCCAATTTAACAATTAACCTTGCCAAGTGCGAGTTTGGAAAAGCCACTGTGACATATTTGGGTAAGGTGGTTGGTCAGGGTTGTGTAAAACCAATCAACGCTAAAGTTGATGCTATTAGTAGTTTCCCTACACCTAGTACCCGTCGTGAACTCCGTCGATTCCTGGGAATGGTAGAGTACTATCAAGGGTTTTGTCAGAATTTTGCCAGTGTAGTTAATCCTTTGACTGATTTATTGAGTCCAAAGAAATCATTCGAGTGGTCAGAACAATGCCAGAGTGCTTTTGATAATGTGAAAGCCCTGTTAGCCAATGCTCCTGTACTCGTTGCACCTGATTTTAAGAAACCGTTTCTTCTTGCAGTTGATGCCAGTGCTTATGGTGCTAGCGTGGTTCTTTTACAGGAAGATGCTGATGGAATTGAACATCCGGTTAGCTATTAAAAAAAAAATGTAATCGCCATCAGCAGGCTTATTCGACAATTGAAAAAGATGTAACGCCATCAGCAGGCTTATTCGACAATTGAAAAAGAGGCTTTAGCCCTTGTGTTGGCTGTTCAACATTTTGAGGTCTACTTGAGCTCAGTTTGTGGTCTCATCATATGGCGCTTTATACACACAGTACCAGCTCGCCTCGCCTCGCCTTTGTTTGGTTTTCCACTGTGTAAAAGTTGTACCTGTACCTGCTTCCAGGTACTTTTTTTCGTATCACCTCCGGCGAGGTTCTGAGCGAGCTGAGACGATACTAAAATGTGACGTGAAAACACGGCAGACTGCTGATTGGTCAGAGTGAATCGTCACTATTCACTGCGTCATCATTGCACGCGCCAGACGGAGTATCCTGAATAAAAAACAGCAAAAACAAAAACATCCAAAAACAGCATACACTCGATTTCCTCCATTGTCCTGTGTGTGTGGGTAGCGGGTGTGTGTCGCGTAGAAGATTAAGTCACGGCAGTTTCCTGCGGTGTCGCTATGATGACCAGGTACTATTGTGGAGGTACTACCTGCAATGGAAAACGGAGCGGAAAGCGAGCCGAGACGAGACGAGGCGAGTCATGTCGAGCTGGTACTGGTAATGGAAAAGCGCCAATAGTTTACACAGATCACAATCCTTTGACCTTTTTAGATCAAATGCGTGGTCAAACACATCCGCGGCAAGGATAACTTGATTGCCAATGCTCTTTCACAAGCGTAAATGTTTCAGGTTTTTTTGTATCGTTTGTGAATTTCTCTTTCTCTCCCTCTTTCTGTCCCTCTTTGATATCCTAGGGCCCAGGAGATCCGAGAGCGAAATGGAACGGGATTGCAGAGATCAGTATAAATGGCCCCAATGTTTTTGTGTAATAATTCTATACATTAATTTTTGCTGTCGTTCATATTTTATTTTTATTCATTTTCTTTGTCGGTTATTTAGGGAACCTCTTTTTGGAGTGGGAGGTGTAACGACCCTCAGTGTTCTCCTTACCTGATGGTGGCAGTCTGTGGGAGTTCTGAGTAGTGTTGTTTTTGGCGGCCTGTTTAATTTTAGTCTAGTCTTTGTGTCAACCTGTTATTTTAGTTTTTATTAGTTTTAGTCACGTTCATACTCTTTGTAGTCTAGTCAAGTTTCAGTCGACTAAAAGTCTGAGCATTTTGTCTTATTTTAGTCAGAATTATCCTTGACTATTTTCGACTAGTTTTAGTCGACAAAAACTGATGACATTTTAGATGACATTTTAGTCTAGTTTTAGTCGACGAAAGCTGATGACATTTTAGTCTAGTTTTAGTCGACAAAAACTGATGACATTTAATCTAGGTTATGTTTGATATTGCGCTGTCAGAGAAAGTGAAACTAAAATCACGCGCGCGTGTGGAACAGGCTTTACAAATAAATTTGACGCGCCTTACCATGTCTAATAACAAGCACAAATTGTGTTAAAAAGAATTTGACATGCAAGTACAAATGTAGGCTATCTGTCCTAGAGCGTTTTTCTACTTTACCACAGTAAAGAATATGAATACAATAGGCCTAATTAAAAGCGAACCAATGAAGAAACTTTTAAAATTCCCTTTAGAAAATGGGTGAGACGTGAGTGAAGATTTGGGAAAAGAAACAAGAGATTCCATGCAGGGGATGAGTCACGATTTTTGAATATTTGATTAGTTTATTATAGAATATCGAATAGGTTGTGCGATTATTCTCAAAAATAAAATCTCCATGTTTTCGTTGCTAATGTGGTGATGCGATCATGTAACCGGAGGGTGACGCTACCAATAACGCACATAACAGCTGTCACAAAGAACCGGCAAAAGTAATGATTATGATTGTGTCAAATATATCAATGAGACATTTTAATTGTTTATTAAAAAACTAGTGTTTTCTGTGTCCGGCTGCAAAGATGAAGTTGACGCTGCTGACTTTTTATCTTCGCAGTGAACGCGCCTATAGAGAGAACTGCACATTTCATACGGATTAGCATACATAAGCAGAGAGTATAGTAGGTTTATTTTCCTTTTGAATTGTTTTGTTTAAAAGTAGATAATTTAAGCTTTCTATATGAATAACTAATGGAATATTGTTAAATTTCTGCTAAATTGAAGCTATCCTAACTGATGCAATATAATGCATTTTAATCCTAATTTTTTTTAATTAAAAAAATATTTGTTTACAAAAAATTTAAAAAAAATTAAATAACATTCACACATTTCCATTACTTTCACTTCCCATAGGCTCAAAAGGTCAAACAGATCGAACCCAGATCGAACAAGATAACAATATAATCAAACAAGTTAAACAAGATAACAACATAATCAAACAAGCTAAACAAGGCAACAACATAAGAGAACAAGTTAAACAACCCTAACAACATAGTCAAACACTTTAAATTAGTTAAACAAGCCAGCAACACAATTGATCAAGCTAAGCTAACCAAACAAGCAAACAACATAAGTGAACAAGCTAACTACACAAAACAGACAAACAAACAAATGGCTGTATAATGCTTACTTCTTACTTGACCCTTCATCCCTATGATTGCATAGAGCACCAGCCATTGTATCCAGGTCAAATTGTTATCACTGATATTACAATATGACCTTGAGGATAACTTTGAGTCAGAGTTTGAGCATTTGATTGTTGCAAAACTGCACAAAACATTAAAAAACCTGTTAGTGCCTCCATTATGGTAACTTTAAACAGTTAAACCCTTATATAGGTTATATACTGTGGTAAATAAACAAATAGAAAAAAATAGAATAGAACATTTACACATTACACTCAAAACATTGCAAATAATGTTTTTTACATTAGATTTAAAACATTGAGGAAAAACCAAGGCAAAGCAGTGCATTATGGGAGCATTAATTCACTTACCACGTTGGTAACCCATGTTGCAAAACATTATGTGCATGAGTGAATATTACCAATTTTTAACCCAGTAATTCTTGCCACCAACTGTTGTCCCTGGTAAGGATGATGTATGTTTGGTTGCTTTTATTTTCCGGAGGAAGAGCTGGTAGAAGCTTGATGTTCAAACGTACGCCAGTTTGACTCCCAATCCAAATTATTAGTAGCCTTTGCTTCTTCGCGTGGTCCGTTCTTGTTTCTCTTAGAAGCTGCAACTTGTTTGTGGCTTATCTGAAGCTTTAGAGACCATGTTAGACCACTTTAGGGTAATCTGTGAAGGTTGAGATGGTGTCTTGACTGTCATCTTCTGCTCTTTGAGCCAAATTTGATTTGGCCACCAGCTTTTTTGGATTGTGGACTCTTGGAGAGAATTTGACTGATTCATTGTAGTAAACCACTTATTACATACCATGAAATTGGTATCTGACTTCCATGAAGTTCTGGAGATACTAGACCATTCTCAACATATCTGAACATCTCCGAGATGTTCTTATCTGCTTTTTCGGTCCTGATTCTGGTTCTTTATCCATATTTCACATTTTGGAGAAATAGTCATTGCTTTTCCTGGTTCCTTTGCACTTACGGCTATTTTTCCCAGCGTTTCAGTCCTAATTGTGTAACTTTTCAATGGACTTTGACTTCTCTTGGATAATTTTCTTATACTTCTGTCCTGATACTGGTTCTTTTTCCAAATTTCAAACGCTTTTGAAGTTAATTCTTGCTTTTTATGTTTACTGTGCGTTGCAGTGCTCTTCAAGTAATCTTTGTCTTCAATGGACCTTTCTCATTATGATTCTTTCCAGTATGTCAACTGTTTTTGATGATTATTTCTGCTCTTTAAACGTTCCTTTACATCTGCCTCTACTGTACTTTGATTATTGACCCGTCATTGGTGTTTTGTCTGCTTTATCCAAATTATCAGCACTAATGGTCTGTGTTTTGGGGTATTTCTATAGGTTCCTGTACTTTTGATTGACAAACCTTTATCATGGCAGAGTATGATCACACCGAAGAGGAATTTGATTTTCTCTACGGCAGGGGTTCTCAAACTTTTTGAGTGTGTGGACCACTATTTGTAATCAAGAATTTTCGCAGACCACCTCATAATACACATAATAAAATATGTCTACACACAGTCTTACCTGAATTAATCTGCACCTCTAAATAGGCTTACTAGCACTAAAACTATAACTGGTCACACATCACAGGCTTGTTAAAGGAAAGTTTACTGCACACAACGGCTGCCACATATTTTATTTATTTATTTAGGCTACTCAAGCGCCCAGGGCATAATCAGGTTCATTTGAACAACAGGCTTATTTCCATAGCAATGTAGTATGAAATCTATACAGTAATAAGAACACTGGAATATAGTCAACATTTCAAAACCTTTGGCGATTTTAGGGGATTATTATTATTAATCTTCAGAGTTTTACAAGTCCTCAAAAAGTTTGTCCACTTAACAGCACATCTGCAAAACATTTCAGAAACGCGAGATCAAGAAACTAACTGGAAATTAAATAATAACAGGCCTTATTCATTCCATTTATAAACATTTCGTTTCATATAAACTGCCTATGCCTAACTGTGCGTTCACACACCGGACGCGAATAGCGCGTCAAATTCAAAAAGGGATTATGTGAAATTCGCGCCTGCCGCGTCTAGTGATACGCTTGACCACTTTGTATCAATTCGCGCGTCAAGAGCTAAATTGACGCGCGTAAAAACAAAAGTTTGAAGCGAAATTTCGTCCGTTGTGAACGCACCATTAAAGGCTATGCGTGTGATGTGATAATGAGAACATATTTGCCTCTGCCCTTTTCTCTTCAGAGAACCTGTTGCTATCCACCGAACCAATGTTGTGGTTCTAACGGCACTGAACTTGAATGTCAAGGCCGAACACCACTAGGCTATTTTAGTAATCACACAATAACTTGACAATTTAATTAAAATGTTATATCAATATAGGCCTACATATTCTTTTTACTTTTCTTTTTTTATGGGAATTTCCTGGTAAAATGAAGGTAAAAAAAATATTATTTTATATTTTATTTAGCCTTTCCACGGACCACCTGCAGTACCCTCACGGACCACTAGTGGTCCGCGGACCACAGTTTGAGAATGGCTGCTCTACGGGGATAGGCTCCATTATGCAGATGTAGAAAATTCAAAAATCTGCTTGACGCGTTCTACAGCTATGCTGACGTGGAAGATTTCCTGAGGGACGGGATGTCCACATCCCCCTTTTCCCTACTGTGGTGGAAAGTTCAAAGGATTCCATCAACTATGCCTATGACATCGATGGCATCGTCATTGAGTTGAGGGAAATCACCGCACTCAGGCTTCCCTTCATTACTTGGATGGTGGCCAAGGTTGTCGGTGTTAACCTTCAAACTCATTGGCACTCCCTGAAGAAACACCTACCTCTCAGTGATTTCAGCGCTGACGGGATATCTCCCCTAAAAAAAGACCTTTGGGCACACCTTAGGCTTTGTCGATGGTGGATACCTTTTGAACATCTGCTGCGTCACTGCAGAGAAAATCAATCCGCACCCAGTGTTCAGAACCGAGGTGGCAGCAAGAGCCAACGCTGCGCAAGTGATAAATTCTGTCATTCATGTCTTCACATCGAAATTAAAGGCACTGCCAGACAAAGAAATGCAGCGTCCAACTGTACTGAAGAACAACCTCAATGACCTGATCCGCATGAACATCGTGAGTGACGACCAAAAGTTCATACTTGACATCTTAATGCAGGCCATCCGAGAAGTTGACCAGGATCCCACGCAGAGAATACTAATTTTTCTCTCCAAGTTTGGACAAAAACAAACCGTCCCACTTGAACTAGCGTCTTTGGTCAGCAGGCAAGGAGTGGAGAGCCTAACATGCCACGCAGCATGTACCCTGTCCGGGATGGACCCCTGGGTAGATCTCATGTGGTCACGCTACGGGCTCCAAGAAGTTGTGGGCCACAGGGGGAACCTGTACACCTCCACCGGAATCCCAGAGGCTGCAAACTTCCAGTCGAACTTGAATCGGCACCCCATGACTGTTGATAACAGCGTTCTTGACATATTCAACGGTCCCCAACGATATTCTAAAATCACATTTTTGCAGCTTTATGCAAACACACCCCATGTCCACATGCCGGTCACTAAACACCGAGTGACCAGGGTGATTGCCTCCTGCGGGGTTCAAATTAAGAGGCATTTGAAAATGATTCTTCAAAAGGCCCACAGCTATATCAAAGCATGGATGACCTGGCCAGGAAATCCCAGTGCAGAACCCATGCCAGGATTGAGGCAGTTTCCTGATGAAGGAACACATCCCAGTACGTCTAGAGGGAAGGGACTTTTTTAACCAAAAGCTCTTCACCTACTGCTGGAGCAGACGCCAATGGTCCTCCCTTTCAGGGACAATTCCCATGGGTTGGGCCTGCGACATGTGGTGAAACCTGTTGCCACACACCTGACCAGCACCCTTGAAGGGCTGTTAAGGAATTCACACAGTCAAGGGGGGTACAAGAACAGCTGGATGGCTTTCCAAATGGAGCTTGCCCTTGAGGAGCTGTTCTTTGGAAGGCAGTTCTATCCTCCATCTAGGCTAGAGCTTAAATCGGGCCCAAAAAAATCAAGCCCGACCCAACCCGAGCCCGTTGTGTCCGAGCCCGGCCCGACCCGACACGTTTACTGTAATTATGAGCCCGAGACCGATTTAAACCCGACCATTTTTAATATGTGGGCCGTTATAACCAGGGGCGGCGCCAGAATTTTTTTAAGCAGGTGCTGCTGTGCTCATTTAGGCTACAAGGGGGGAGCTGCGCAGTTATATATATTATATAAATACTATTTAATAAATGAGCAAAAATTGGCCATTCAATATTCAATTTAAGTTTTAATTTTATTAAATTGAACAAGCACAACATTCAGCATTCAATCAAATATTCTTAAAGCTTTATTATTATTAATAATGTTACTTCAACATATTGTTATTTCAACTAATATGTGTGAGCAACAAGCAAGATGTGCATTTGTAAATTCGGTGACAGCGTGTGTTACGAGTTTCAAATGGTGTGACCGCGGCGCGCCGGCGACTTCATGTCATGATTATAATGTCTGCTATATTGCTTTTTATGTATTAAATCCAGGCAAATGGTTGATGAAAAATGTATTAAAATTAAGTTACAATTCATACTAAACGAAATTCACTTTAAAGAAAAGCTTTCTTCAAAACAAAACTTAACAAACTTGAAACTATGTGCTTATTTAATGCTAAAACACGTAGGCTACTACAGACTCTCTTTTTGTACAAATTGCAGCACATTCATTTAATTCTGAATTTTGCACATGTAAGTTGAAAGGCATTTGTTTGTGCATAGTAAACATATCTGTAACATTTATCAAGTTCATGTGCGTGCAATTATCTTAATGAATAGACCTAATGCGACAAGGAAGAAGCATGCAAACTGCGTTGTTTGTTTATTCAGAAATAGTTGAATGGATCGGAAAAGTAACAAAAGCGGATATTGAGGCCTGAGGCTGACTATACTATAATAATTTCTGTCATGGCAAGACTGCTTGTCTGTTCATCGTCGAAGTCCCCGTTTATTTTTTTTTATTTTTTTTTTATTTTTTGCTGTCATAGGCGAGCAGTGTGCGCATTTAATGCACGAGACAAAGCCAACACATTATGTTGTCACTCCCCACGACTAGTTTAAAATGTGTCCATACCTCCGATTTTCCTCCAAACTTGCTCAAAGTTAATTCTCCTGTTTTAATTTTTTTCTTTGCTTCTTTAAGATCCATGTCGCACTTATAGAATAGCAACTTAGAATAGCAACATAAAAGCCTACAGCACCACAGCAGGTGTGATGCGTCACGCGTGCGAGACTGCGAGTGCGAGTGGACGAGACGCTGCGCATGACACGTGACGTGCTTTATCAAGGGCCCGACCCGACCCGGCCCGAGGACAGTGGCGGGCGGGCCGGGTCGAGTCCGGGCTCGGGCAGAGAATTAAAGCTCTAATCTAGGCCTTACTCCATCAGCCTCGGGACCCTCTCCACAGATCCAAACAGCCTTACAAAAAGAAGAGGTTTCCTGGGACTGTCCCCTGTCGGTAGTGCCAGCGTCGGGGAGTCTCCACCACCGATCAAGATCTGGATCAGTGACCCAATACAAAGGCTGAGAATAGAACGGATATTTCCCTTCACTGACACGCTTGAGGCAGGACCAGTTGTCATCGGAGAGGCACTCGTGCGGGTCATCCTGTCTGACCTGCATGACATAAACGAGGGATCTCGATCCAAAGCCTGAAAGGTGACGCTCCTCCTCTGCTGTCGAAGTTGTTCGGGTGCCGGACAGTCGAACAACTGTGCCAGGACCTTTCAGAGAGGAAAGGCTTTGATATCCTATGACCTTTGGAAGGGCACTGGAAATGGCAAGGGCGGCAGGACATGACCTTTACTCCTGTCTGGAGTTAGGTACCAAGGAATTAAAGTTCTTCCCAGCGTTTACTTTCTGGGATGAACAAAGACATCCCAAAGCAAGATGGAATCGGAAAGATTACATTGAGCTATACAAATCAACTGAGGCACCATCAAATGCGGCAGAGGCAGCTGCACTTCTTGGAGATGTATGCGCAGAGATAGAAAAGCGGGGCCTGTGCTACTCCATCAAACTCCAGAGGTACAAGGAGAATGGGATGCCCTGGATGGAACCGGTAATACAACGACGCCTAAAGACCCTGGAGTGAGTGAAGAAAATAACCACCCTCACCCTGGTCAGTTGCGCAGGGCTGATACAAAATGGCGATTTTGTATCATTCGCATCTTTAAAAACACTACTTCAAGATATGACCCTGAGCCAGAGCCAACTGCAAAAACTGAACATAATGTCTCCGTTAATTCTTGTGCACTCACCCTCCCTCAACCGGCTGCACCAGTCCATTCCCCACAAGGTGGCCCCACAGCAGCCAGCAAAGCCCAAAGCCACCACCTCTAAGGAACCTCCAATGCGGGCACCATCTCCCCAGCTATCTGAACAAGAGGACCAAGAAGAAGTGGAAATGGAGCAGGTCATTGAAAGAGTCAACACAAAGACTGTGCCAGCCAATTCCAAAACCCTGTGGTGGGACGAAGAAATTCAGTTGGTTATGGCTAACCCAGATCTGAGCCATGCACAAGCCTACCAGGCTTACCTCAGGGCATGTGAGGAGCAAGGGAGGCCTGCAAGAACAATCCGGGCATTTCGGAGCAAGAGACAACGACTCTCTTAAGTCAGTGTTTACTTTTTTTGAAAATTAAAATACTTTTCCTTTCTCTGCAATTCACTAATGTGAGGCTTTTCTATTTACAGTTCAGCCAGGAGACACTCACCTGATACTATTTTGACGTGGAACTCCTGTTTGGATGTACGTCTCCCTTTGGAAGTTTTACATTTTTTCACACTTTATTTACACTTACCTTTGTAAGCACATCAGTAATGTGAGTCTTTTCTATTTACAGTTCAGCGAGGAGACACTCACCTGATACTATTTTGGGAGACCGACTCCATTCGACTGCGCGTGGCCCAGTTAGTACACATACCGAGTTTCAGCTCCCTAGGACCTATGGAACTCGAGATATTGGGGTTCTAATGTTGTAATGTCCAAAACTAATGTTACACTTCTTTAACTTCGCAGTACTATTTAAAGTAATTGCCGTTAATCACATTAAGCCACGAATAAGGACTCGCACTGATGGACACACAGCTGAAGTACGAGCACAGATGCGCCTCTCACATGCATGCAATTGTGAATTCAGTTCTCTTTCACAGCTACACACACAATTATGTCAAAATGCACATCATGTGGACTATTCAATTGTGGAGTGTGGAGTATTCAATGTTAACAGAGTCTGTCATGTCCTACATAAACAAAGACAAATGGGAGAAAATTGCATGTGTAACCGTGCATTCATTCTTCATTCTTAGGGACAGCCGCCTCATAAACTGTTGCCATTCGTTTCATTAATGCTAATTAAAACATACTGGTTTTGACTAAATCACATTTTTATCCTTATCATGAATCAATATATTAATATAATTTATTACATGGCTTGGTTGAATTCCAATGTAGAATGCGGCGAAGTATAACACACCGTTGCCATGAAAAACAGCGCGTTGCTATGGACGCGGAATGGACTATTTTCTTTAGCGGAAGCAATAAACTCCTTTTTAAATAAATATTTTGTGTCAAATTATTTATTTATTTTGTAGGTACCCATGTAATAAGCGGGATAATGTATTGCGAGGCGGTTGTCATAGCGAATAACCCATTATATTCCCATTCAGCCTGTCGGGTTGTTATTCGCTATAACAACCTCCTCGCGATACATTATCCCTTACATATTTAATTCATAAAGTGAAGCTTATACAGCTTTTTATTTTTACATTTGATTATTCAATATCTTAGTATTTCTTACTAAATGTTTAATAAACCTATGCCACTGTCACTGAAAAACGTAAAGTCACATATTTGAGGTCTAAATAACTACAATCTCGGCAAAAAAATTCTTACAACTGCATTCCGTAAAACATTAGTATTTGTAAAAAATATGGTGGATTTGCTTGAGCACCGTGACATTCTGATACAAGCTGTGAAACGGTTCCAGTGCTGAGCCCTTTTCTTGATGCCTTGCCCTTTTCTTGATGCCTTACCCCTAGGGTTAGACACTGATGACTGACTAATTTATGTATTATTATTATTATCTTTTTATTGTTGTACTTCTGGACTTTGTTATTTTTATTTACGACTTGTCTTTTATTATTGTATTTGTATGTTTAACCGTGCTCAATAATTGTCCATTGCATTTACTTAATATATTCTTTTTTTCTCTTTCATGTTCTTGTTAATTGTTACGATGAGAAAAGGGAATGTGCTAATACTCCGAGTGCATTTACATATTTCAGACTTTTATGTACATTCCCAATAAATATATCTTTACATAAAAAGAAGTAGATATTTAGTTTAATGTTACTCAAAATAATAGTTGGAATAACGAATGTCCAAAATGGAAATCGGATCTTCTCAGGATGAAGTAGCATTAGTATTTGTCTGGTCATGTGATCTCAACATGTCTGTTTAAATAGGACACTCTTCAAAAATATATCACTCATTTCTGTAGAGCTGGACATTTTAATAAGGATCAAATTGAGTGAGTTCAGCTTTGAGAATGAAACTGACCTGTTTGTTCCTCAGTTTCTTCTTGTTTCACACTGAATGTTTCTTCAATCTTGAAGTCTTCACTCTCCTCTTTAATATACGGCATCTTCATGTCTTCACTCTCCTCTTTAATAAAAGCCATCTTTATAATAGTGTGTCAGTGGATCTCAGTTGCTACACCATGAGTTTTTCATCTGTTTATGAACACTTCGTCCTATTTAAGATGAGAATAATTAACAGAAAGAAAAATAAATGCAAACTAAATCTTGAGTGCGTCTCAATCAGATCTAGTTCAGTAGTTCAGTTCACTGGTAAGAGAGTCAGTCAGAGAGAGAGTTAATGGACTTAAATAATCTGATTAGACTAAAAACTAATAAAATACTCAGAATAGCATTACAAATTATTACATGATCACACATTACACAGTAGGTTCATATGAATTAGAAATTCAATGCAACATTTATTGATTTGTAGATTACATTTAATAGATTACACTTAGTCAAATTTGTCATCACACGTTTGTGTTGTTTGACCAACAGGAGACCAGCAAGAGACAAAACAATAATTTATTTGGCATAGCTTGTAAAAACGATTCAATTGCCTAACCACTTTGCATTGATTTAAACACTTTAAAAGCTTAAAACACAAACCTTTCTTCAGCAGAATCACAACAGATGCAGGAGACCGGCGCAGCCTTATGATGTCATACCTCCACTCCAAAATAAAAGTCCTGTTCACACACTAAAATGTGAAAATGTGCATATAATTCTCACACAAATAATAAAACATGTATCAGCGGCGTTCAGAGTTGAATTCTTGGTGAAATACATATTTAAATGAATGTTGATCAATGATAACTATTAGTCTGAACTACATCAAATATGCGAGATTCTGTAAATGGCTAAACTAATGTTTGTGTGCAGAAACCATTTAAGGGGTCGAGAACTTTTTTCAATAACAAACCAAATTTAGTTTGATGGGTTTAAAAAAAAAAATGTTTTTAAGAGTTTATCAAAAACAATAAAGGTATGTCAATCTAATAAAAAAATGTTTAGGGCCACCAACTCGAAAAAACAATGTTATTAAAAAGTGCATAAAAATTAGGTTATGCAATAAAACAATTATAATGTGTTCATTACTCCCACCCACACACTAACCTTGGGTTTAATCGCTGTTATAGGCAATTATGAGGGGTCCTTGGAAAATGTTCTACCTTATAAGTGGTCCATGGCCCCAACAAGTTTGAGAAAGTTTGGTTTAGATGAAGTAGGAGAAATAACAGGAGCACCTTGGCTGATTCTGGGATGACAGAGATTGACTCGGCAGACTCAGACGTGGCTGGAATTGACAGGATTGACTGAAAGATGACAGTGGTTGACTTGACTGGCTCTGGGGTGGCAGGATCCTGATATCTATTCTGCTGAGTCCAGTTTTGGCCTGATCATGATGAAATATTAATATTAAAAATTGTAATTAGTTACCAGTGAACCTTAATGTAAAGTGGACACCTGTGAATTTTTCATTTATGACTAACAAACATTAATAACCTGTGAAAGTGAACCGTAATGTAAATTGCACACCTGTGAACCATTTTTTCATTAGATCATAATACAATCAATAACCTGTAAAAGTGAACTTTAATATCCACATGGTAAATCCACACATAGAACAGCAAGCAAACACAACCATTGGTAAACGAGACCGGACAAAGGCGAATTGAAACCACAGGACTTAAAAACACAGACAAACGAGGTGAGTAACTAAGGCCTTGTCCAAACTAATACGTTTTTTGGCCTTCTGTCCACACTGAGATGGCGTTTTTATTAATGAAAACGAAGCTTTTTGAAAACACACTCCCAAAGTGGATAAATTTGAAAACGCTGTTTTCACATTGTAGTGTGGAAAGTCAAAAATGGAGGTATTTAAAAACGATGACGTAAGTTTAGTCACGTGACACATATTGTACCAAAAGATATTGCCTGTTATGTGCTATTCACTTTCACACAGCTGCTAAAATATGTTACTTTGCACACTCATATCACAGTCCTGCAAAGATGACAGAAAATTCACTCACATTTGCTGTACTGCGGTAAAAACCCGAGAGCATATAATGGTGACTGAGTACGGACTCAGTCACCATTATATGCTCTCGGGTTTTTACCGCAGTACAGCAAATGTGAGTGAATTTTCTGTCATCTTTGCAGACTGTGATATAAGGTTTAAAGACCTGGACGCTTCCGTGAAGGGTGAGATATTTTGCTTAATAAAATGATCCTGTCAGAAGAATTGTGCGATAACTTTATTATTTATTTTCCATCTGTATCATCTCAGTGAGCTTTTGTGAGGTTTTACGCATGTGCAGTGAGGTGAATTTGCCAGCGTTTGCATTTTCTGAGAGTCTCTCATCCATACTGAAACGTCGGAAAATGCCTGAAAACGCGAGTGTGGACGGAGAGTGTTTTTAAACAAAAACGCCATTTTCAGTATCTGGATTAATGTAGACGTAGCCTAATACACAGTCATCAAATTAGTGACTATGACAAAGGACTTATGAAATGGTGCAAAACAAAAACAGGGTGATATTGTGACATTATTTTCCTTCGCGGGAGGCGAAACCTAGCGCCAGTACATAAGAGGTGAAGGAGGGAGGGAGCATAGGGGATTGAGGGCTGAGGCAACACTTGAACCATTAATACTAACACTTTCTCTTCTATTCTGTCCTATCCTATATCTATATAGGAAGGGGAAACATAGCACTTACATATTGTTCCCTCAGGGGAAGATTAAAGGGGGCAGGGGATCCTTGTCTCCAAAATCATATAATAGTCCTCATTAACTCCCTCGGCGTCGGATAATGCAGCCAGCTTGCACACCTGGTCAGACACGCAGGGTTCTGGCTCCGCTGCAATGTGTTGGACATGTCAGAGTGCAGTGTTGGGGTCAGACAATTATCTGATAAAGACATGACATGGCTAAATAAATAACAAGGGCTTCTCTCCAGTGTGACATCTCATGGGGACTTTTAAGTGTCTGTTTTGACTGAAGCTTTTCCCACATTTCTTGAGTCAATTCTCAAGTGGCAATTAAGGGTACCTTTATGTTTGAAACTCTTTCTACACTGATCACATGTAAACATGTTATTTATTGCTTAAATAAACCTTGGTTATTCAGCAACAAAAAATATAACATTATAACACATTTATTCCTCCGCCAAGCAATACAGTTCAAAGAGGTTGCTAAGCAACACATGCAGCAACAAAGACAGTGAAAAACATGTTTAACGATTGGGTTGATTAACATTTATCTGGATATCACCATTAATTGTGCAATGCTGAAGCATTGATCAAATAAGTTAGCACTCTTTGCTGGATGAGGAGTTTTTAACGCTGTACAGGTGCGCTTTAATTGTGGACAGTGCCAGAGGCAAGGATATTGCTCCAGCATCATCTCTCCTCGTAGTTTGGGCGCCAGTAAGATTGCAGTGACGGTACAGTCGTGCTTCCCAAGCAGCGGTTGGTGTAGATTGTCTCAGTGCCAGCTGCTTTACAAATCCCTGGCATCATAGAACCAAGGAAGTTCACGCCCCATAGGCTCTCTAGTGTACCTAATTAGGAGAAAGAAAAAATGTTGCCTTGTAACCTGTTGCATTGTAGCTGTTGTTACTAGCAAATATCTTTTTCTTGTTACAGTGTAGAGTAATCAAGCTAGAATGCAACAAAAAATATATCGCTGGCAAATGACAGTATGACTACAGAAAGGTGTGCACAATATGCTACAAATGAAAAAGTAAACTAAAGTTTAACTTACTATACATCTTTGGTGTAGTCTGTCCGCTTCGGATGGAAAAGAAAGGCCGGTGGATTGGCTGGCAGCAACGAGAGGTATTTCTCCAATGAGGCGACAGGACACAGATGATTCCCTGACTGTTCAAACAAATCCACGTAGGCTTTCTTTGTTTCTTTCGCTGGCATCTTTGTGTTTTTTTGTGCATTCGTTGAATGACAGTGTTACATACTTCTGACCGTTCTCCTCCTGGCCGATGATAAATGATTCGGGCTTCAGTTGCCGGTTGCCCTCTTTAGCTCTGCGTCCCATATGCAGCTGTACATCAAACTAGACTTTGTTGACAAGACCCTCAGGTGAATTTGGATTCAGTGCTGCAGTCTGCCTCCGTTAACGCAGGATGGTGGGATGTTTTGTCACGTCCTTCTCAGCAAAGATTTTTCACCAAGTTTTATTTTAGTGATAACTCGGGATCTTTCAACAGACACCAGGATCGGGTGATCGGTGGATCATTGGGGTGAAGTAAACATCAGAGATGCTTTGCCACAAACTGTAGGAACTATACTAATATGATGCGTATCTTCGTCCGAGATGGTACTCCTTGGAGCATCCACGTTGTTGGAACCCTTCCGCATTGTCAGCAGGGATCTCAGGGTCTCAGGTGTTTCTCCCCTTAGCCTGAACACCTCACCTGATTGGGCAGCGAGGACTTACTTGCCTTCACTTGCAGAAGGGTTCCAACTGTGGGCTCTCTTCAGCCACAGCCATCTTGAGCTGGACTCGGCTGCTGTAGCTATGTCCCTGGTGGCTTTCTTCAGCTGTTTAGACTCCAGACCCACCCTCTGGAGGAAGTAGCGCACAATTTAGCTGGGAACCCGCGGCAGCCGACTTCAATGGGGTGGTTGGTTGCATGCCACCCCTTTAAAACGGCTTCATCGACCAGGTCTTGGTACTTGGCTTTTTTCAGTTGGTGGGACATGGCTAGTCTCTCTTCCCAGGGCACCGTGAGCTCAACAACTATGATGGTTTTCGTGCTCCTGGATAGCAGGACCATATCTGCCCGAAGGGAGGTCACTGCCACGTCCTGTGGGAAGACAAGCTTCCTCTTCAGGTTCACTCTCAGCTCCCAGTCAGAGGCTCATTGCAAGATAGAGAACGTTGTTGCTAGAGATAAACTCGGGATCTTTCAACAGACACCAGGATCGGGTGATCGGTGGATCATTTATGTAATGGTTAAGCCCCGCACGTAGGCCACCATAACAGCTGAAACCGTAGGGTTCACCATTCCCGTTTTTCACGGTGGCATAAAACTGACGCAGAGCCTGGTTTAGGTCAATTTTGGTAATTGTTTTGAAATCAATAGCCAGATCTTTCTCAGCACACCAATTCTGAAAACATCGAACAGACCACATAGTCTGTTTAACGGTCCCAGTTTCATTTCTTGACTTTTCCAACTCTTCAATTTCTCTCTCATTAATTCCAGAGTTCTGCTTTGCTTTTTTAATCTTCTTTCTCTGTCCTGTCCATCTGTTTCCACCACTCATCAACGCTTAGACCACCCATTAAGTCAAAATTGACAACAAAATCTGCATTTTGAATCAATTTGGCACAGTAATACTGAATTGTTTTATAGAATCACAAATGGCAGTTGCGCAGTAATACAAATGTAATAACGTTATAACACATTCCTTCGCCAAGAAAGGTAGTTCCAAAGATGTTGCCAAGAAACACATGTAGCAACAAAGAATCACAAACGGCAGTTGCGCAACGCGCAGTAATACTATAAAATACAGTCACATGTGTATGTTTGTTGAGCAATTTACAATGGCTTCGAACGCAGCTCAACCAATCAGAATCAAGGACCGGAACTATCCGTTTTATAATTCTGTGTTTATGTCACACTTTTGGCAGGTGTAAGCTTTTCTCCATTGTGAATTGACATGTGCCTTTTAAGGTTTCCTTTTTGAGCAAAACTCTTTCCACACTTTTGGCAAGTAAATGCCTTCTCTCCAGTGTGAATTCTCATGTGTTTTTTAAGGTTTCCTTTATCAGTGTGGCTCTTTCCACACAATGTGCAGGTAAAAGGCTTCTCTCCAGTGTGAATTCTCATGTGGCCTTTAAGATGTCCTTTTTGAATGAAACTCTTTCCACACTGTTGGCAAGTGAAGGCCTTCTCTCCAGTGTGAATTCTCATGTGATTCTCAAGTCTTCCTTTTTGAGTGAAACACTTTCCACACTGTTGGCAGGTGAAAGTCTTCTCTTCAGAGTGAATTCTCATGTGGCCTGTAAGATGTCCTTTTTGAATGAAACTCTTTCCACACAATTTGCAGGTTAAAGGAGTCCCTCCATTGTGCATTCTCCTCATGTGATCCTCAAGGTTTGCTTTTTTGATAAAGCTCTTTCCACACTGTTGGCAGGTGAAAGGTTTCTCTCCAGTGTGAACTCTTATGTGGACTTTAAGGTGTCCTTTTTCAGTGAAGGTCTTTCCACACAATTTGCATGTGAAAGGTTCTCTCCAGTGTGAATTCTAACATGCCTGTTAAGGACTACTTCTTGAGTGAAACTCTTTCCACACTGTTGGCAGGTGTAAGGCTTCTCTCCAGTGTGAATCTGATGTGTATTTTAAGGATTCCTTTATCAGTGAAACTTTTTCCACACTGTTGGCAGGTGAAAGGCTTTTCTCCAGAGTGAATTCTCATGTGCTTGTTAAGGTTTCCTTTTTGAGTGAAACTCTTTCCACACTGATTACATTTAAATGGCTTTGCTCCAGTGCTGAATTTTTCTCCAGTTATGAATTTTTCTCCAGTTATGAAATCATGATGTTCCCCATACTGCTCTTTCTCTTCCATTTCATTTAGTTCTTGACTCTCCACTTTCAGTGCCATCAGATCTAAAAAAGACAAATACTATTAAACCCCACTTTAATGGCACAAAACAACAGACATCAAGTCATTAAAACATTTAAAGCATCAAAACTAAAAACATGTATGCTAAACATATAAGATACATGTAAAACATGTAAGCCACTGAAAGTTGCCTGTAATCTCAGAAAATGTTCTCATTATTCATAACCTTTTTGCTTTCTTTAGAACACATTCCAAAAGGTATTATGGAAGTGGTTTGGAATTTGAGTAATGCACTGGTAAAAAAAAAAAAAAAAAAGGCCACTGTTCTAAACATGTGTTTTATAAAAAGGATCACTGTTCTAAACATGTGCTTTATGAAAATGAGTTCTACAAAGAGAAAGAAGGGTGAGCCACACTGTGTGTGCCACCTCTGTTGTCAATAGCCAATCACTGCTCTGGAAGTGAAAAGCACCAAATTGCAATCCTCCTCATCATTAAGGGATAATTTACCCTTTTAAGAGACACTTCCCGTTCTGAGTCTCCAGTCCATCCAGTAAGAGAATAACAGACAAGATACAATATTCTGCGTTTCTATCCTGACAGAGAACATTTAAAAATCACAAAATACACACACACACACACACATATACATATACACATATACATATATATATCGACAGGGGTGGGTGTTGTGAGGTTTTCGCGTGCAGCCGTCATGGCAGCCGTCATAGGCAGCCGTGCACGAGCGCAAAACCTCACAACACCCACCCGTCGGTGATTGGTTGGAACACTATTTATTTTGGTTTTGAGTGGTGGTAAACCAACTATTTTTGTGTGCAGATCTCAGAGCCTAGGCTGCCTACAGAGACACGTTTTTTTGACGGCATGCTTATGGGGCGGGCAGCTAGCGGTAAATGTGATCATTTATGTTTGGGCCTGAAATCGCTGATACAACCTTTAAAATCGATATGTTGTTTTATCTGAATGAGTTGTTAGGATGATTTTCACATAGTTTTGAAACAAATATTCTAGGCTACAGTACATGATACAATTTTCAAAAGTCGTGTTAAGAAATATTCAGTATGGGTTTCATGGCCTTATTTCAGTGACAATTGTTTTTGTTGTAGCAGAGTTTGTGCTGAATACAGTGTACTCAGATTTTAGCCATGAAAATGTCACAAGTAACAGAAATAAGAACAAATGTCAGCGCATGTCAGAACACCTCCAGGGGCCAGAGGGTTAAAGTATCCCTAAATAAGAGAGCCAAAGGCAACAGTGGCAAGGAACCCAAACTCAATCGGGTGACAGAAATGGAGAAGAAAACACCTTAGGAGTTGTCCTCTGGTTAAACGAACAAAAAAATTGTGTGATTATGATTTCAGGCTGCGTCACAGTTCAGATTTTGTATCATTCAAAAATATTCATCCATTCTGCTTGAAGATCGCGATTCATCACACCGACATGGAGATGAAGTTGGCCATAGGGGTCTGTGCAGATGACTTTGGTATGTTTTGTCAGGCCGCAAAGAAATATAGTCTCAATTCTAGTTTAGTTATTAGAGATGCACCGATTGATCGGCTGGTGACCGGAATTGGCCGATTTTCACGTGATCGGCCATGATTGGCGACCGGCCGGTCAGTCTGACATATGCCGATTTTATGCTGGTCAAATGCACTCAGGCGCCGCATGATTAACATCGCACAACATCAGCATCACACGTGCACATGGAACGCACATGTGGAAACCTCGTGAATTACGGCCGTTTCACACCGCAAATGTCAGCGGAGCGTGAGCAGCGCGTTGTTTTTTTCGTCGTGCATGTTAATCAAGGAGTGCATCACACCGGCAGCAGGAGCGTCGCGTGAGCATCAGTGAAGCGCGGGTTTCGGCGCGGGTCTATTTTTGCTGCGCTGCTCACGCTCAATTAAAGTGAAAGCACACTTTTGATGGACAAATTAAAAAAAATGAATTCGCACAGAATAAGTATGTCTAGTGTGTTTTAACAAGAACTGGAGTATGTCAGAAAAGAAAACGAAGACTCAAAAATATTTGTATAAGATTTACCCATTTAAACTTGTTTTCATTATTCAGTTTTGGTTGCAAGAATGGTGAATGAATTGCCATTACCTGTTTTCATACAGAAGTTTAGTTTGCTAAATATATATATATATAAAAAAAATTTGTTGGATATTAGATATGAAAAGAAGGAAATGGTTCTTCCATAACACTGCACTTTAGATGTGTGAGAATTTCCCACACCAGGAGTAATTATATAATTCTATTTTATAGCGATTATCTGTTAAAAAAATTATCTATGTTCTATGCAAAATGTAAAATGTTCTATTAAAGAAAAGATAGAAAATAAATATTTGTGTGTGCTGTAAAGTGGTTAGAAAAATCGGAATCGGCTAAAATCGGTATCGGCAGGTCAAACTCAATGAAAAATCGGAAATCGGAATCGGCCGAGAAAATTGTAATCGGTGCATCTCTATTAGTTATAGAGCCCATTCCACTACAAAGTAGACCAAAGGGCTGTACAGTAAAAAAAAAGTCTACAGATAATAACAAATAATAATAAAACAGAACAAAAGAAAATAGAGACATAAACAGCTGAGTATCTTCAATGATATCTTTCAAGGGTAGCATGTACAGGGTGAAAAGCAACAGTCCTAGTACCGAGCCTTGCGGTACTCCATATTGAACTACATACACCATTTTCTGAGTCTCTGGTCTGTTAGGTAGGAAGCAGAAATATACGAAGTCCACGTCTCTGGTCTGTTCAGAGAAGGCAACAACAGATTAATCTCCAGCCTTTGATGAAAGGGTCCTAACCTTATAAATGTGGGAAGCACGGTGGGCGAGAGTCAATGGAGCGAGGCCGGTGGGGAAGAAGACGGTATTAAAAACCGTTCTGGTAAAGATTTGAAATAAAGAAGCAGCCTGACATATTGTATGAAGACATTCGATTATTTTTTATTATTTTAGACTGGTCTTTGATGTAAAATTATAAATGCATGAGGCATATCAGTAACTGCGCAGTGGGAAAATCAGTCAAGTTCTGGTACATTAAATATACAACAACATGTTTTTAAAAGCAGACGTGAACCCTGGGTCATTTCTTCTGTGGTACACAAAAGGAGATGGAAGGCAGAATGTTAGCCTCAGTCACCATTCACTTGCATTGCACTTTTTGACCATATAATTTAAGTGAATGGTGAATGGGACTAATGTTCTAGAATTTTCATTTTCCACAGAAGGAAGTCATAAGGATTGGAATGACATGAGGGTGAGTGGTCTCTAATGTTTAAAACTCTAAGGTTTTTCAGAGTTATCAGGTGAGTTCAGTGCTTTATTGTGCAGTTATGAAACCATGTGATACAATTAATAAATTAATATTTGTGATTCTCTGTGCTAGGCCTGGGCATTAATTTGAATTTTTTGCTGCGGGCGATTTAAAAAATAAGTAAATCGAGTTTTTGTGTAATGGCGCATTTTTGGCTCCCCGGAGCTTCCGTAGCGTTAGTTTCACATAGCAGTATGGCAAGCGACAACAACAACATCATAGCACACACGAAACAGCAACTTCAAGCGACAACATGGCTACCGGTGAGAGTGGGAAGTTTGTTCCCAAGAAAGGAATAAAATCATCTGTTGTTTGGAACTGGTATGGGTTTGCTGCGACAGATGTGGAGCAAGAGACCCCACGCTGCAACATTTGTCTAAAGCCCATCGCAGTCAAAGGCAGCAGCACCACAAACCTATTCCAACACCTGAAACAGAGACTCCAGCCGAATATGAAAAATGCCAGTCTCTCCGAGACGAACAAAACCGCAGTGACCAACAAACCTTAGCTAAAAAACAGCTAACTGTAGCCAAATCCTTGCACAAGGCACCGCATATGACAGGAAAGGGGCACGGTGGAGAACAATCACCGAAGCGGTCGCTTTGCACATAGCCAAAGACATGGTACCCATATATACCGTGGAGAAGATGGGGTTTATTAATTTGATTAAAACCTTAGACCCCAGATATGAGCTACCCAGCCGCAAGAGCTTCAGTGAAGTCGCCTTGCCCCAGCTGTACAACACCACACGAGAGAAAGTCAGCAGAGAACTGGAGGAGCTGTCCTTTTATTCGGCAACAACCGACAAGTGGTCCAGTCGGACTATGCAACCTTATACGAGTATAATATTCAATTTTGACAGCACATATTATCCTCATCCAAACCACAGTCAAGCTAGATGACGCTCGTCTTTTCGTAATACTACTAGCTGCTACTACTACTGTCATTTAGCAGACGCTTTTTTCCAAAGCGACTTACATCTAGGAGAACAACACAAGCAAGAAATCAAATAGGAGGGTCCAGCATGGATAAGTGCTGGTTAGATTGCTGTGAGTCCCGTCTGACACAGGTGCTGCCAGGCAGTGCTAGAGGAGTTTTTTTTTATTTTATTTTTTTTATTAAGTCAGCCAACCCAACATTTAGTCAAGCTGACTCGACTACGAAAAGACGAGTGTCTGACTACTTGACTGCGGTTCATCCACCGTTTAAAAAGTTTAAGTGCTGTACGTGATTTATAAAAAAATATTTAAAAAAATTGTATTAGGCCTAGCCCAAAAAAAAAAAAAAAAAAACCCTCCAAAAATATTAAAAAAACAAAGGCCGCTCTGCAAGAATGTTTCAATATGGCATGTCCATTTGATCTGTATTTGATTCATAAAGACAGTCGAATGGATTATTTTATAAAATGGATTCAAATTTCTCCACAAACTGCACATATGCCTATAGTAAACACAAATTCTATTTGTGTATTTGCAGTGTCTGAGTTTTGGAATACAAAGCTTTGAAATACAGAAGAAAATAAATCATTTTTAGATGGATGTAGACTGATATTTATTAAAGTCCCCAATAGTGATGTATGTCTTTGTGTTTATTCTTTATCATACAGAGAATGGTGTTAAGGATCCCCGCATAGATCGTGCCATTGGAGTTTGCAAGAAGATAGTCGCTGCTTTTTCCTACAGCTGGAAGAAAAGAAGAGAGCTGGGTGTAACTCAGTCAGAGCTTGGCCTTCCCCCTCATCAGCTAACAACAGAATCCCCAACCAGATGGGGCTCCCGCCAAAAGATGATCGAGCGATTCCTGGAACAGGAGAAGGCTATAGCCCGTGTCCTGGGGTCTGATGTTAAAAGCCGCCATCTTGTGCCCTCTTGGCAAGACATCAAGGTTTTGGAGTCAGTAAACAAGGCGGTTAAAGCACTCCAAGACTTTACGGATGCGCTATCAGGGGAAATGTATGTCAGTGTCTCATACATCAAGGCTGTTATCCATCTGTTCAAAACCAGTCTTTTGCAGCCTGAGGACAACGACACGGAGCTTACCAAAACAATAAAAAGGAACATACTGGGATACCTTGTTGACAAATACAGTGATCCTGTCAAGGATGAGCTCTTGGACATGGCCTCTCTGATGGATCCAAGGTTCCGGACATCCTACATCGACCCAGACAAGGTGGAGCAAGTCAAAAGAAGAGCTGTCCGTGAACTTCTGTCTTTCCCCGCTGACAAAAGCACACCACAGCCTGGTCCAATTGTGCAGGTGGACCAGGAAGAGGCAAGGCCTCAAACAGACCCCAAGAGGAAAAAGACCTTAGCAACCTTCTTCAAGAAGAGTGTTGTTGTGCCAACCTCTGACGAGTCGGAAAGAAGCTAAAATAGAGACTGAACTGGCAACCTATCTGCTCTTGCCAGAGGCAGACCCTGACACTGATCCACTGCAGTGGTGGAAGAGCAACACATCCAACTTCTCAAGGCTCAGTCACCTGGCCAAGAAATATCTCAGTATCCCTGCAACAAGTCCCCATCTGAGAGGCTTTTCAGTGTGGGGGGAGGAGTTGTCACATGCAGCAGAGCTTGCCTCAAGCCAGAGGCAGTGGACAGGCTGATTTTCCTTCCAAAAATGTTTAAATGTTATTGACAGCAACTTAAGCACATATCTCATGTTCTGCACCTCAACCAAAATGTGATTTTTCTTTCCTGTTCATACATTCAGGGACACAAATGGCACGGTTTATTTTTTTAAAGCAAAGTTTGCACTTTATCAATTTCAGTTGATGTATTATTTATTTTGCACATTTTGTACTCTGCAAAATTTTTGTTTACATTAGTATTTTACCCAAGACAGAGGTGTTGCCTCTTTATGTTGTTATTTAAAATTCTATGCAAAGTGCAATTAAAGACAGAGTATTTTTTCTGTTTTTGGTTTGAAAAATGTAATTCTGCTAAGAGTAAGATGCAGTGCATGCTCATGCCATGTATCCCTGTATGTTGTTGCATTGTTTGGGCTAGATAAAATGAAAAATGTCACTGTCTAGTTTTCCTCAGATTTTAGAAAATGGTGCTACTCTCAAGGTGAATGTTTGTCTCCTCTTAGTCTAGACTACAAAGTGTGACTTAAAACACAGCTGGGACTTTGATTCCAAGAGGGTGTTCATTTATTTAATATTCATCCCAGAATTGGGGGTTACATTTGTCTTGCTTTTGATTAAATAAAAGCTAAATTTGCTTTAAGTTGTCTGCCGTTTGTACTTATTGCTTTCCTTAATAAGTAGGGGGTAAAATCGGAAAAAAATCATAAATCGAATTTAAAAAAATAAAATCTGAGATTTTATTTTTAAACCATATCGCCCAGCCCTACTCTGTGCTATATATAATGATAATGCAACTAAGAATGCGCTCAGGGTTTCTGGGTCAATCGTTCCTGGGCCAAAAATGGCCTTTGGTGGTCATTTGTTATAGTTATCATGCTTGACGTGAACAGTCCTTTAAACTATTTTTTATGATGAAGCTTTGAAAAGACACACATGCTGAACTTTGCATTAAGGTTAAAGGGATAGTTCACTTTGAAATAAATTTTTGGTATGTTTTTGCTTACCTCAAGGGCATCCAAGATGTAGCTGTGTTTTTTTCCGCAGTAGTTTCAATTTTGATATTTTTAGGTCACACCGTTCTTGTCTGTCAGTCATATAATGCAGGTCTATGGTCACTGTTTCAAAGATCAATCACAGAGTCCAAATTAAAACAATTCCCCATTGTCCAAATTAAACAATTCCCCATCGTAAGGACCCATTTATGGCCTAAGACACGAAACGAGCGGTTTGTGTGAGAAAACGAACAGTATTTATATCGTTTTTACCTCTTGTAACCACAGCCACGTCCAAGTGATCTGAGGGCGCGGGCGCTTCGGTCTGCGCAAGCGCCGGAAAGCGACGGAAGTGATCTCTCGCGCCTGTACGTCACTCATTGTTTACACAGAGATTTCGGAAGTGTTACCTTTCACTGTGAAGATCTACACCTATTTAGATATACAGGAAATCGCAATGGAAGACGATTTCGATATATCAACAGACAACGTTGAATTTTTTTCACATCCATATTTATTTGAACCAGAATACTCAGATCAAGAACTCAGAGCGATGGAGGAAGCATCCGCTGCAGCAGCACGTCTTCAAGCCTCAGAGAGACAGAGATCTCTTCAAATTTGGTGGTGTTCTTGTAGCAAGTGTTGTGAGATGCCAACAGAAGTGGAGAGCATATGTTGTCACGAATGGAACATAGCAATGCCACAACTACAAGACGAGGACGAGGACATTGACAGTATCCCATCATACACCTGCCTGACTGAAGATCCAGAGTTTTCTCCGCTGTTGAGCCGCAGCGTTTTGCATGTTGTGTTTAGTTTGCCACGTATAAACTGGAGGCGACGTCCAAGGCCAGAGGGACCCAATGGCACGCTGTCAATAGAGTGAGTAATGTATTGTATTTTATTATTATCGCAACGATTATAGGGTGCATTACAAACCAATTAATTAATTACAATTACTGCATTATATTTCAGACAGTGCAGATTGGTGGCGTATCGTGTGGTTTTGGAGTGGATGCTGAAGGGGGAATATCTGGGCAGAAGAAATAGAAAAGTTTTACCCTCTTGTGTGGTGAAAGCCATCCGCGATAAATATCCATCCCCCTCCGGACGTTATGTGGGCTTCACAGAGGCAGAAAATGCATTTGCAATGTTGTAGACATTTGTATTGTACTGTTATAATTTGTCACAACGTTCTATATTTTTTTTTATAATTTTTACTTGTAATGTAAGCCTTTTCCTTATTTTACAGGAATTACCATTTATCACTTATATATGTGCAATCAAGGACTTTGTGAAAGTGCTGCCTGTTGTCATTATAATGTAACATACGGTTTCTTTGAATTTCTAAAATAAAAACAAATTGCCACTACATTTGCATTGTAATTTGCACTAATAAACAATCTGTATTTATAATGCTTCATATTTATATGTAGATATTTAGAATAAAGAGTAATGACACTTTACATAAAAGCAAGCATTGTAAGTTTAATTTTCTTTAGCTGCACATTCACAAATGAACAGTATTTTTCAGCAATAAGGGAATCAAACAAAACTATAGATGCAAATCAAAGAGAAAAATAAAATAAAGGCCTAATAAATACAAAAAAAGACAACAAAAGCGGTGTAATTTTCAATAGATAACCTACAAAAAAATTCCTCAATTAAAGAATTTACCCTGTACAATTTTTGGTAAATACACCTCATTCAGTCACTGAACAGACAAATTGACGCTACTGGTTGTGAAATATGGTTGTGAAAAAAATTCAACGTTGTCTGTTGATATATCAAAATCGTCTTCCATTGCGATTTCCTGTATATCTAAATATGTTTAGATCTTCACAGTGAAAGGAAACACTTCCGAAATCTCTGTGTAAACAATGAGTGACGTACAGGCGCGAGAGATCACTTCCGGCGCTTGCGCAGACCGAAGCGCCCGCGCCCTCAGATCACTTGGACGTGGCTGTGGTTACAAGAGGTAAAAACGATATAAATACTGTTCGTTTTCTCACACAAACCGCTCGTTTCATGTCTTAGGCCATCAATGTGTACTTACGATGGGGAAATGTTTAATTTGGAATTCTCTGTGCATGCTCTTTGAGATAGTGACCATAGACCTGCATTATATGACTGACAGACAAGAACGGTTTGACCTAAAAATATCAAAATTGAAACTACTGCGGAAACAAAGACACCTACATCTTGGATGCCCTTGAGGTAAGCTAAAACATATCAAAAATTTATTTCAAAGTAAACTATCCCTTTAAGAGTTTCGCTCTCCGTCATAAAATCTGTACTATTTCAATTCACCGCAATAGTAGGGATGGGCAAGAGTGATCAGTACTCATTAGTGACAGCGATGATCGCGCTGACTTTTTAAAAAAAATCTCTTTTTCTGATTGGTTATTGTGGCATTTGGGGCAGTTCCTGGATCTGATTTGTCAGTTAGACAGCACGCCTTCCAGACCAGCGAAATAAAGTGAAACTGGATTGGAAAGCACGCACTGCAGTAATGCCTGGAATCACTTTGATCATGAAATGCAGTTAAGTGCAAGATGTGCAGCGCCAATCTATGATATGCATAACATTTTAATGGAACACGATTTTAATACAATGTTGTAATTTCTCCTTGCTTTAGTTTTTCAGCATGCTTTTAAAGGAAGAGTGCTTTCATGTGTTATACATCAGACTAGCGCGGTCAAGTTCATGTGCACATTCGCTTTTTGTGCAGATGTAAATTGCAAGATTACTTTTATGTTGTTTATATCTGATTAATCTCAAATAAGACATGTTTGGTTGAGTTTAATAACCAGTTAGCAAAATGCTGCATTTTACCGACCGTACATTCACTCTTCAGTTTCAGCTCATATGCAATGTGCGACATTACTGACTATGATTGGGTTATTTGAGATGTTCATATTCCTTTTAGTTAGCCTATTTCTTTTTCAAAATCAGTGATGATATGAATAATGCAGCAGTGTTATTTTGTTCAGATTTTTTAACAATAAACCTGTTTTATTTAAAGTTGTTTCTAGTTACCACTTAGTGATGACTGTCACTTTCTATCATGAAAAATAAAATTAAGCCATATTCAGCATTTTAATGAGAACAGGATTGTGATAGAATGTTGTAAATGATCTGTGCTTTAGTTGCCCGTGTATTAGTGCGCTGTTAAGAGAAGAGACCATCCAGAATTTACCTTTCAAACCATTGACTGTAACAATATTGCACGCTCAAGTTCACATGCGCATTCGTGTCCTTTTTTGCAGATGCAAGTTGTAATGTTACGTTTACTTTATGCATCTAGGATTTCTGATTATTAATCTCATAGGATGTGTCATAGAATGGGCTTCAGTTTACTGAGATCATTTACTCTTCAGCTTTACCTCAAGCTGCTATTCCTTTAAGATGTTTCTTTTTTGATAACATTGATGCATCATAATCTAGCTCTTTCTAGTCATACGTTCATGTCTTCATAGACATATGTATTGATGTCATATTTTTGTTTGTCAACATACATTTCCGTAACAGTCTTTCATGTAACATTTCATAACATTTTCATGATGGACAAGCCATGCCCACCGAGTACTCGTTTTTTGAGACCTGTCAATTATCGAAATGAGAAATTTACAAAAATGCCCATCCCTACTCAAAAGATGTGCAGCATACCTGTATTTGATGTACCGTGAACTCGAAGAACGCGCCGTCGCTTTGCAGAGTGTGCTGTTTCTCACACACACGCAAAGAGAAAACCAGTCAATATCTGATGTGACCACCATTTGCCTCACACAGTGCAACACATCTCCTATGCATAGATTAATAGATAGTTTTAGATAATTTTGTTCAGTGTATTTCTTACTTGTATGTAGTATATTCCCAATAAATAAATAAATCTTTACATAAAAAAGAAGTAGATATTGGGTTTATAATAGGCTACATCTCTATTATTTTACCTAATTTAATCTGTGGCGTTGAAATAACGAATGTCTAATATGGAAGTCTCAGGTTGAAGTAGCATTAGTATTTGTCTGGTCATGTGATCTCAACATGTCTGTCCACATGAGGCGACCCGCTCCATGTCAAATAAAACCACTTTAATTCGGACACTCTTCAAAAGTATCATTTCTGTAGAGCTGGACATTTTAATAAGGATCAAATGACTGAGTTCAGCTTTGAGAATGAAACTGACCTGTTTGTTCCTCAGTTTCTTCTTGTTTCACACTGAATGTTTCTTCAATCTTCACGTCTTCACTCTCCTCTTTAATAAACACCATCTTTGTTTGTGTCTCAGTATCTTCACGTTTCGTTTGGATTGTTTCTTCAATCTTTATGTTTTCACTCTCCTCTTTAATAAACACCATTTTTGTTTGTGTCTCAGTATCTCATGTTTCACTCTGAATGCTTCTTCAATCTTCACGTCTTCACTCTCCTCTTTAATAAACACCATCTCGGTTTGTGTCTTCACTCTCCTCTTAATAAACACCATCTCGGTTTGTGTCTCAGTATCTTCATGTTTCACTCTGAATGCTTCTTCAATCTTCACGTCTTCACTCTTTTCTTTAAATTCCATCTTTATAATAGTGTGTCACATGGACCTCAGTTCCTTCACCGGGAGTTTTTCTGTGTGTTTGGACTCTCTGTCCTGTTTAAAATGAGAATAAGTAACAGAAAGAAAAACACATCAAAACTGATTCTCTGGGTGCGCCTAAATCAGCAGTTCCCTTTCGAGGGAACTTGTGTTGCGTTGAAGACGACACTTTGGGCGTCTGAAGCACGTGTGGAACTAGTCCAACATTTATTTGTAGAGTAACTGAAATTATTACAATATAAAAATATTTTTAAAATCTGATGTTTTTAATCACGATGAATCATTATTAATACAGGAAAAATGTGTGATTAATTAGTTGATTTTTTTAAATGATTGAGAGCACTAATATTATATATTAGAGATGCACGATTTATTGACCACATATCGATATCAGCCAATAATGGTAATTTTTTATGTTTTTGTTATCGATCCGATAAGAAAATTAGGCCAATATATTAAATTCTGTAGATAATGTATTATATCCTTTAGCTGAGACACTGTTAGCCATGATGGTTCATTGATCACTTCAAAAAGGAGGAAACCTTTCAGTGCAACACAAATCTGTCATATTGGTTTCATAATATTATAATGAGAACCCGACTGTAAACGTTATAATAGTATGTTTATTTTGTGTGTGTGTGTGTGTGTGTGTATATATATACACTTCATATTGAACCGGTGATCATGTTTATCTTTAGTGCACACTGCTCAAACAGCAATGCACATTAATAACTGATTGGGACTGTCATAGCCTATACACGACATTATAATGAGGATACTCTTGTAATAAATCGTTGTGAATTATCTGGGTTTAGTTCCGTTTCTTTCAGCGCGTTGTCCAGAACAGGGGTTAACGTTACTCATTCTGACCAACACAGTCAAATAACGGTCATTAATGTTAGATACCTATTATAATGTCACATTCAATATGAATTATTTTATTTTACATAGCTTGTAAAAACGATTAAATTGATTTAACAGTATATATTAATTTAAACACTTTTAATGCTTAAAACACAAACCTTTCTTCAGCAGAATCACAACAGATGCAGGAGAGCGGCGCAGCCTTATGACGTCATCTCTCCATTCCAAAATAAAAGTCTTATTCATGCACTAAAATCTGAAATGTGCGAAGAAATTCACATACAAATAATACACCAAATATCAACTGCGTTCGAAGTTAAATTCTTGGTGAAATACATATTTAAATGAATGTTGATCAATGATAATTACCCATTAAAGAGTCTGAACAACATCTAATATGTGAGATTCTGTTAATGGCTAAATACTCATATTGGTGTGCAGAAACCAGTATACAATGTATACATTTATACAAATGGTCGGGAACTTTTTCCAATAACTAACCAAATTTAGTTTGATGCAGTTATTTTTTTTTTAAAATAAAATAAAACTCATCTAGAGCCACAGACTCAAAAAAACAAAAAACAAATAAACAACATTATTCAATATGTTATCAATTTCTGCAAAATGAATACTAAATGTGTGTGTGTGTGTGTGTGTGTGTGTGTGTGTGTGTGTGTGTGTGTGTGTGTGTGTGTGTGTGTGTGTGTGTGTGTGTGTATCCTCTGATTTATTTGCCTTATAGTGGATGAGTGTGGTGGAAAACTCTCACTGTTAAACACACATAAACAACATTTATTTTCTTTTTAAACCTTTTATCAATTTCATTCAAAGATTTTTTTTTTCCACATTTTTATGGTATACTGGAAAATAATGAAAAACTCCAGTCTAGGCTTAAAAATTTCCTTAGCTGTTTTTAAAAAAAGATTATTTGACATGCTGACGGACATGTGCACTTGTTTTAATTAATGGTAGGTGATCTCAACTTTTAGTCCTTATTTCCTTTGTTTATATATTTTAAACTCATTGCATTTTTTTTTCTATGTAAATATTTTGTAAACTTTTGTAAATCTGTATTGTATTTAATTTATGTAGGCCTAATGTATTGTTTTTCAGCTCATGGTTGAAAATTGTGCTATACAGGAGGACTCCCTTGTAAAAGAGACTGTGTCTCAATGGGACTTTTCCTGTTTAAATAAAGGTTATATATAATAAGCATTTCCTAAGTTGTAAAAGCTTTTGTTGGAAAAGATATAGTCAAAGAATCAATATTTAGTGTTGATCCTTCTTCTTCATAAGCATGCTGGATATCAACTTCTGGGTCAAATCCTGACTGAAGGTGATCCATTCTTGCCTTATTAGTGGGGACATAATCACAATTTGTCCACTCGCCTTTTGAGGATTGACCAATAGGTTCTCTATGAGATTAAGACCACCCAGCAGATGTTGAAAAGACAAAAAAACAAAACAGGTCAAATACGCACATCAAACTGATGTCGAAAACTTGACATCCATTTGACATCCACACAAAGATGTCTTCTCGACCACCACAACAACACAAAAGTAATGAAATGTAATAAGTTTTATTCCTCAAGCTTATAATTTCAAAAATACAAATTGAATAATACCTAAAAAGCTGACATCTCAGTTCATTGTGATCTCACAAAGCTCTTTTATGATCAATGAAGCTGACTGCATAATGAATCTTTCATAATGTCTGCACTTTGTTTGTTATAATCAGAGGATTTGTCAGCATGCAGAATTAAGCACTGTACAAAAACTCAGTTTTGAGCGGTGAGTGGATTCTATCTTAAATGCTTCTGATTGGCCATTGCGCTCAAGAAATCAACACATATGTCTGTGATTGGCTACATTGCACAATGTTACAAAATGTGTTATAACTAGAAACTCAGCTTGTAAATCGTTTTTATTTTGTTTTAGATGTTCTTGTGTCTTTTGTGCAACAGATGAATAACAATTTGTCTGTTTTTAGACAAAAAAAACCCGCAACCCGCACACACACAAGTAGAAGAACTTTTGGTAGAAGAACGTTACCTGTCTGACTGCATTGTGCGAACTGTAAAGGTACTGAAGGATGGATAATGATATGAGGCTGTTTTTCAGGGGTTGGGTGGGCCAAATCTTAAACATGTGGAGAATTTCCTTAAACTTAAGCAGAGCAAATCTGAGAAAATTAAGGACTGTGTTTTTCTTGTGATTTCTTTTCATATAATTTCAGAACTAAGTTAAAGTATGAGAAATGTCCTGACAGTTTAACAAAAAAGGAACACTAAAAGTAATATATATGCATTTTAAATGTATTTATTGGCAACACACAATCCATAGTCTGTCAACACTACTTGCCTGTTTTTTTTATTCATGCAAAATGAATGACTAGCATCAGTGAAAGTCAAATTACATCATTCCAAAACAGCATTCAGCATAACATTCAAGTTAGGCAAAATCATGCAGGTATATGTATTACAGATCACATGAAGAAAGAAGATGAAGATCATTTTTAAGCTAAAGTATTTGTAAGTATAATAAACATGCATGCAGAGCATATTACCACAAAACCAAATGTTTTTGTTTATAGTTATAGTACTTGTTGATAATAGGTTAATAGTCTTACTTCAATGCAGTGCTTACTTTTACTTGAACACATAATTTGTTAGCTTATTGAACAGGACCCTTGGATCATAGGATGATTGTTTTTTTCTGTTGTTGCGAGTTTGTATGCTTTCCAATCCTCTGAAAGCACTCCTCCATTGGAAACCTTACTGATGATCTCTGCCTTCTTCCTGACGCCCATTAAAGACTGAATGCGATCTTGAAACCCAGGCTTGGCTTCTTGTTTCTCAGACTCAATCATCAGATCAATGTAGTCCGGGGTGGACAGAGGATTGGGCTTCAGGGCGATTTCCTGCAGACGCTCCAAGGACATTTGAGACTCTCCAATTAGTCTGGTCACAATATCCTGGACAACCTGAAACTCCTTTTCAAGCTCTTCAAAGATCTTTTTTTTGACATGACCTGTCCATGTGCAGCCTCAAATCGCTTTTTTAAATCCTGATAGGTTCCCTTTCTCTTTTCTGGGACATAAGTCATTTGTATTTCTGATTGAAGTGCACATTCCAGGCACACTTTCCTGGACAGATCTGACACACTCCAGCTTTCATAGCACTGCACTTATATTTATCACTGTCGCTTGCATAAGCACAATTGTCATGACATGTATAGTGACAAGTTTGGCAGTTGGTTAAGAAGGAGCCTGATGTGTTTTCGGTCTGTTTTGGGTCATTTACTTCAAATTCGTATTCAAAATCCTTGTTTGCATCCATTTCCGCCTTGTGTTGCTCCAGTGCAGCTCTTGTCTTCTTGATTTCATCCAGTTTTGTCAGACCAGCATTGATTTGGGGCTGAAGGCCTTCCACAAGCACTTCTAGCTGCTGTCGCTCTTTCAGGACTTCCCGTGTCAGAGACAAGCTCTTGGTTTGCATCGTGTTGAGGGATGTGAAGAACTTTCTCATGCTAGAAAATCCCAGCTTCCAGAACATTTTGTCAAAGTTTTCACAGTCAGAGTCCTCATCCTCTGCAGATGTCTTATTGGTAGCAAACAGAGCAGAGTTGTTGAACTTGAAGTGAAGTGGCTCTCCAGAATCATTGGTTGAATAGGGAACCTCAGCCACTTTGATGGCCTCGAGAACAGGAGGTGTTTTCCCATCTGCAAAGGTGACCAGCACAAGGATGTTTTCAGCAATATCCTTCCCAAATATGGAAAGAATGGAGTCAAAGACGTATTTCTGTGTGGGAGTCAGGCGAGCAAGTGAAGCCTGTACTACAAAACACACGGCATCAATGCGGTCGATCCCTCCGCTGGCAGAAAAGAACTCCTGAATCTGCTTTGTGATCTTCTGGTCATGTGAAATTCCTCTGGTATCACCGAAGCCTGGTGTGTCCACAATGGTCAGAGAATACGGGACCCGGTAACCATCCATGTGATTGATTTGATATGCCGTGATCTCCGAAGTTTGACTTTCAGCTGGGATTTCTGCTTCCCTTCATCTATCAGCACAAACCGGAAGTCATCGTCCCATTGCACTCCCAGGATGTAGTTGATCATGCTGTAATCAGAGTGGTTTTTCCTGCACCTGTGGCTCCGATCATCATGATGGTCTTGTTCTCTTTTATGATGTCATTTCCAAACGTGCTTCTTCTGCAGAATCCATCACTATTCTGCCATGTTTCATTCAGGTGGAGTTTAAACATGGGAAGGTTTTCATTGCTTCCATCTTGTATTTTTCTGCTCCAGCTGTTCTTTATAACATGTGCAACTCTAAACCCCTTATCATTGCTTAGGTCTTTGGTCATGTTTCTGCTGCTTGTGTTTTCTCTTGACATTTTTTGGTTGATTTTATCAGCAAACTGGCAAAAAAAATATGTTTCTGACTTTTCCACCTCTGTTGGATAAAGGAAAAGGGAATAATTGTTTGTACAATAATTTATAAAAACAGTATACAAAAGAAGTATAACTCAGTGCAATATCACTAAAATTATCATCTCTCAGTAATTAAATCATTTTCAAGTTGACAGGTAGAGTATTTCCTATTATAAAGAATCAAAATCAAATAAACAAGAAAGACTATATTGAAAATATAATCCCCAAAATAGTGGAACAAAAGTGAATACACCTTTGATCACTGAGAGAGAGAGAGAGAGAGAGAGAGAGAGAGAGAGAGAGAGAGTGAGCAAGAGGGAGATTTGAAGAAGGAATGTAGACGGAGAGATGGCTTGGAGACATTACAAAAGAGAAAAGCTCAGATATGTATCACTAAAAATAGAACGGTTATGATCAGGCAAAAGCTTTAGGACCTGTGTTAGTATTAGAAAATCTTTCCAGCGCTGGAGAGACCTAAGCAGGAAGGACTGAAAACGGACCCCGAGTTGCGTTGTTTCTGCTCCATATGTGAGTAACATTGGTATGTTTAACCATAGACTGTAAAAAATATGGACAAAGCGTCTGTGACGTCACCCATAGACTTCTGAAGAACGGTTTTGAGGCCGTTATGGGGGGTATGGGCGGCGCCATATTTCAATACAAATGTTCAGAAAGGATAACTTACAGGTATGATGTGTTGTGTCAGATCAGGCCGAGACGTCAAATTTCAGGAATTCCACTCGGCGCAGCCTATGCTCGTTGTCAGCTGTCAATCAAGCTGTCAATCGCGCCCTTATTTGTCATACATTTTATATCTAAATACGATCTAAACTAACGAGTTCGAAAAAAAGTCACCCCCCTCACAGTTGTCAGGCACTCGGAACCTATCGAAAAATACAATAAAAGTCCATGGGACCAACCTGTAAAAACATGAATTTATGTTGTGAAAACGGACATTTTAACATTGGGGTGTATGGACATTTGCTCCCTTTTGGGACCTGCCCCTAGCGGATTTTCGATGTATTGCAGTTTTTCGCACTTCCGGGTAGGCTTCATTTTTCAGATTAGAATGTTGCCGCTTGTGTTTAACCTTAATTCTCCTCAATCATGTTTGTTTTGTTTTTTCAAAATTTCTGTTTAATGCAAAGTCACCTTAAAGATGGCAAATGACAGGGTGTACAGGTGTACAGACTGTCAGAACGACAGTTCTTGCGTGAACGTTAGGCTTCTATACCCAAGTCAATGCATAATCCTTTCCTTTTTGTATTAGTGTTTAAAGAATATTTGATTTACAACTAATATAATCATTTATATCTAAATTTTATATTTCGTAAGTGAATGTATGTCTACACAGAAGAAAGCCCTGTCTAGGCTCTCCCCCGCTGCACGGTTTGAGATTTAATATTCATTTCTCTACCCCTGAATGAAAAACAAAAAAATCGAGCAGGATTCTTGTTTTTCCGTTTAAAAAAAAAAAAAAAAAAAAAAAAAACACCCTTTTTATTTTTTTTTTTGCAGCCATTTTCTTATTTTTCTACTTTTAATATTACATAAAAAAAAATTTTTCAAATGATTTAACAAATGGTACACTGATTCTCCAGTCTTCGGTGTCACATGATCATTCAGAAATAATTTTAATATGCTGATCAATAATCAGAAATGTTTCTTATCACAGCTGAACTGCTGATAATAAATGTGGAAACTACAATATACATTTTTTTTTCAGGATGCTGTGTTGAAAAGTTTGTAGAACAATTATTTTTATAGAAAGTCAGAGTGAATACAACATTTTGAACAGTAGTGTATATTGCAATTAAACACACAAACATGTGGTTTATAATTATTTCCAATTAGGATTTTGGCAATAATATATTATACATTGGAGATTTGTTTAAATAACCTGAACAGTCTTAATATTCTACACAGTGTTGTTATTTTTATTATTTTTATTTATTTATTTATTTTTAGATATATTTACTGGAAAACAAGTAATAAAAAGTAAATTAAAAAGTTTTTTTGTGTGTGTGTTTAAATGTATTCCTCTGGCTTTAATGACATTCATCACACTTAAATTCTAAAAAAAATAAAATAAAAAATAAATTCAAATACATTTGCTATTTGAATATATTCTAGTCTATATTCTGATAATGTACTCACCTGGACAATGCCCTGTTTCTTTCTGTAATAGCAGCCGGTGACTGTTTGTCTTGAAAAATGATTGAAAAAGAAAGGTTTGATTATTATTGAATATTAGTCAAATTATTAAAAACACAATAAAAATTGTTTTTTGTGCATTCTATATTATACTTTACAATTTGGCCTTTGAATCTACCATCTGCAACCACAGCTACGCTGAAAAATAATTCAATGTACTTTTTTTTTAATGAACAATTTGTTAGGAAAAACAATCAGATTTTTTCAACTTTTTAAATTTATTTATAAAGTTTAAAGTTACAGGGACAGTTCACATTAATAAACATTTGTAAATGTTGCAGTTTAGCCAATTTGGATAATTTTCAACTGTAGTCCCTGGGCAGGTTTGATGTCAGATGAAATACATTAAAACAATCAACAATACTTATACATACATTAAATCACAATTCATAAAAATACATAAAGTACATTAAAACAAGGACAACAAAACATAAAACAAGGACTTTTTAGAATCAGCAGGATCTATTTTTCAATCTTTTTTCAGTCAAAATTACAAATCTAGTCTTTGTAAATCTATTTGTATTATACTAGGACTTACTGTTTTGGGTTTCCTCTTGAATCTGCTTTTCACTGCAGCTGCAGAAAGCCTCTGCATTGGGTTTTTATAGTGTCCAACTGCTGCTCCTCCCCATAAAGTAAAAAAAAAAAAAAACACTAGGCTTTGAATGTTTTACTTTCATTTATTTATTCCAGTAACTGTTTGGCTTTATAAGAAGTGGCCAGGCATCAGCTGACCACTGAAGTACAACAATGTCACATCTATAAGAAATTTTCTAAACGGACGAGATTATTAAATGACATCACTATTCAAATGATGAATTAATTGAATATATTACTATAAGAATTGAGAAATTAGGAGATGCCGGACAGTCTGGTTGAAGAGCGACCGGACCCTGAGAGGACAAAGGACCTCTCTGGAAATTAATATTTGAACTCCCCTTTGTGCACTATCGAGACGAAAGTCTCACCTCCGAGTCATCCTAAGTCATCTCTTTCCGAGTCATCCCGAGTCATCTCTTTCCCTCATCCCCCCTCTCCTTCTCCCCCATGCGAAGATCACCAAAAACTCACCCAAGAATATATGGTTTAATGTGAATGATTAACATCGAGTATTATACATGTTTAGTATCATTTGAAATGTCTCATTGCGACTGGTACAAAGGTCTCATTTCCAAATAAGTAAAACAAAAGGTAATAAGGTTTTTAAGAGTTTAGGGATAACTGGCACACAAAGGAAGGTGGTCCCTAGACAAATGGTCTCCTATGATCTCTTCTCTTTATTCCAGAGCATTTGATGTTTTGTATCGATTATCTTTGAATTGATTATGAAATTGGCATGATACATTTACCTGACATAATAAATTGTTACATTTGATTATTCAAACCGACTTTGGCATTATTTTCATTAAAGAGTTAAAAAGAATAGTCAAACATTCGCTCACATTTAATGATGCACAGATATCATTAAAAACTTTTCATTTATGGAGTCAGATGAAATAACGAGAAAATCATATTCAAATGTATTGCATTTAATCAAAAAATACTCTGCCTCGAGAAAAGACAGTAACACGTAAAGACCTTCCGCGCTGTCGGATGCCGGTTTTGGGCCGACCGAGCGTGAGCCTTACATTACTGAGCAAAGTATGCTGATTAATTTAAAGGGACATTGTGTAAGAATTTCTACCATCTAGTGGTGATAATGTATTTTGCATTCAAAAAAATTGTGCTCTCCAGCGCCTTGCTTTTTCAAATTCGTGTTGCATCTACGGTAGCCGTTATGTCCCAAAAAGCTATGACAGGATGTTCTAATAGCACTTCGAGTTTTCCTTCGTGTGAACAGGTTTGTTATTTCAAACTGCAACTTGACACAACGAACAAATGAATGTTACAGTATGAATTACTGACTGTGAAAAACATGAACTATGGAAATTAGTAGTGATGCCTTCTTTATTCGTTATGTTTTTGTATATTATATAATAAAGTAAACAACCAAGCAATGAAAAAAAGCTTGTAATTAAGAACGTAACATTGACTTGCCTGTCGATAAGAAAGCAGGAAACTTCAGCGTCTCTTTTGAAAGCTTTCTCCTGCATTAGCTCTGTCCACCTGGAAAAAGCTATCCCGACATTAACCCTTGTTTTTTGTAAATCTCTGGTCACGTTTCCTTTTACGGTCTATTTTGGACTTTTTCGACGACGAGGACTCCTTATCCTGTGACTCAGCATATGTATGGACTCCTCCATTATAAATAACCGTACAGTGCAGCCTTTTAAACTTGCCGGGGCAGTGACAAGCGCCTCTCACTGCTCTGCTCCTCCGCTTCTGCTGGTTTCAGTCCCGTGACGCTGGCTCTGAACGAAAACGCGTTGTGGAAACGCGTTGGCCTAGTACTTTTTGTCCCTCTCTGCTATTATAGTTTTTCAAGATGGCGGAACTACATAGAAGCCTCCGTGGACCTACCCGTCCCATGTATATAAAGATAATAAATTCTTCGTTTACGAGGATAAGTCAGATAATTAGCAGAGGTATTTTACACCATTGAGGGCATATTTATGAATAAAAATATTAATTTTAGATAATAAAATACCTAAAAAGTTACACATTGTCCCTTAAGAAATCTAGAGAGAATCTACAAAAACTGCAACTAGGTGCAATTTCAAGAAACATTAGAAGAAACAATCTGCTTGTGTGATTGCATTCATTAACAGAAGTGTATTCATAATTGCACGCTTTTTTGTTTTTGTTTTAAATAATGGAACCAGTTCTGAATAGGTTCCCAGATCTTGGTTACCAAATCTTCTTTTGGACCGTTTTCATAGTTCTTATAACTATTGGCGGAAGTACCCAGATTTTGGCGTGTTCGCACCGCAGGAACTAGGAACGACTTAGTCTAGCGACTAAAGCTAGCCATCAACCACATGGCAAACACTATAATACTTTTTCATATACTGTCTACTTTATTTATTTAACAGTTCTATCTATTAATGTCATCAGAGGCTGCACAAGTACTGTTCCAATTCAAAGTTTACATCTAGCCAGGTACAGGTCCAATCCCTGGATGTGTTCTTGATCCGTCCCTTTTATGGAGGATGCATCGAGAGGTGACTTGTGCGGACTTGAGACAGCCAGGTATCCCAGAATGCATCTCGCACCAACCAGCAATAGTCAATAGCAGAGAAGAGAACCCACGTACTTTAAAAATAATACTCAAAATGTAGTTTTACGAGCTTTTCAGACGAGAATGTGGTTGTTTAAAGCTCAGGGCCCGGTTCCCCAAAACGTTCTTATCGCTAAGTAGTTCTTAACCTATTCCTTAACCTCTCTCTTAACATTATGGCACGATTCCCGACACGTTCGTACGCTAAGTATATCTTCTGAAAGTCACACTTTCGTAAGGTTGGTCTGGACCATTCGTAAGCTCTCTCTTAGCGTTGTTTGAGCTCAAGACACTAGTCGCCGCCACTGTGCAGCAGTCTTTAGAAAATTAGCGCAGCACAGTACAAGTCAAACTATGGTATGTTGACAATGTTGTGGCTCTAAAATGATTTTATGTATGGACATTTTAAGACTAATAATAAAATATGTTCGCAATGGATACAGGCCTATTTATGAAGTTGACTTTATTTGGTATAGAACTAATATGGTGGTAATTAGCCTAGGCTATTTCATAATGTCATTAAAGCGTTTAAATTGGCAATCACTTTTGATAATTAAAATCTGGCAAACAATTTGGCTCTAAATGGCTAAGATCTATAAATGGGTAAGCATGGTGGTGTCCAGTAAGCGACCAACTATGGCAGCGATCCAACGTGTCCTTGTATTGAATCAAAGACGGCGCCGGCCGCGGAGCCGTTTAGTCCATGTCAATTTTTTTATTCGGCAAAACTTAAGCCCTTTTGACATTTTGACTGACGTGGCTATATTAAAAAAAATTCGCCTCCCAAGACAACCAATTATGGAGCTGCTGGACCTTCTCAGACCTGCGCTTGCCAGGCTAACGCGGCGGAATTTTGCTTTAAGCCCTGAAGTCCAGCTGCTTGCAGCGCTAAGGTTTTTTGCTACAGGGAGCTTCATCGAGGTCGTGGGAGAGGGCTACGGCCTAAACAAGACCTCGGTGTGGAGGTGCGTCCACACTGTCACCAACGCCCTTCTGCGCCATGCCGGGGATTACATCCGGCTGCCGGCAACATGTCAGGAGGTCCAGGAGGTGCACCAGGGCGGTCATGCCATTGCTGGCATCCCCAGAGTCTTGGGCCTGGTGGATGGCACACTCATCCCTATCGCCAATCCATCAGTGATTGATCATGCGTACATATCGCGAAAGGGATACGCGGCCATAAACGTGCAGGTTATAGTGGACCATAGGGCTGTGATCTCCGACCTGGTGGCAAGGTGGCCAGGCAGCACCCACGACAGTTTTGTCTGGGCCAATTCTGCCGTGGGTGAACAAGCGAAGAGAGAGGGGTTTGGTCAGAGCCTGTTCCTCGGGGATAGTGGATACCCTCTGAGAACATACTTATTCACACTGCTGACCAACCCACAGACTCAGGCTGAAAGAGCCTACAATGTTGCACCCGTTCGCACGCACAACGTTGTCGAGTGTGCAATTGGCATCTGGAAGCTGCGCTTTCGGTGCCTGCACAAGTCGGCAGGAGGACTGTGGATGAAGCCTCACAGCTCTTGCGCAGTTACGGTGGCAACGGCCATACTCCATAACATGGATGTGCGTGGAGGCGCACCTTTTCCGGAGGGGGAGGAGGAGGAGGTGGAAGCGGATGAGGAGGAAGATGGAGAGGGAGAATTTGAGGTCCTCTATCCTCCACAGAGGGCTGCCCTGCACGCTGCCGGGTTCCCCCCTTCTATGTAAAGCGCTTTGAGGTCTCAGAAAAAGCGCTATATAAATGTAACAAATTATTATTAATTATGTCGAATTCGTTCACGAAAAGGGCATTTTATTTGAACGGTGGATCAAAGCGTGCAAGGTAACTGATTATAATTCGTTGCGAGAACTGTTGCTGATCAAAGAGTTTAAAAACTGTGTTCCAGAACGTACTGCGTTGTACTTAAACGAACAAAAAGTCAGCACGGTACAACAAGCTGCTGTGTTAGCTGACGAGTATGCATTAATGCACAAAACTGTGTTTTTTAAGCATTCGTCTGAGACTAGGGGTTCCTCATTAAAGGAAAATGAAGACTTTCTGATTTGAGAACTAAATGGGTTCCTACCAGTTCGAAGTCTAATAGAGAGTGCGGTTACTGTCATAAAATGGACATATTATGGCTGAGTGTCGTATTTTAAAACGTAAACAAGAGCGACAAGATTCCTCATCTTTTCACCCTCGTGGTTCTGTGTTAGTGAAAACTTTGTCTCCGTTGATTTCAGTTTCTCCTGCGACCCCTGATAGATGTTTTCAGCCTTTCGTGTTCGATGGATTTGTGTCATTAAATGAGAAGGTCGAAAGCTGAAAACCTGTAAGAATTCTCCGTGACACCGGAGGGTCTCAGTCCTTTATATTATCAGATATTCTGGATTTTTGTGGATAACGATAATGTGCTCATGCGTAAATGGAGTAGAACGTTAAAACCTGAGCAGCGGGAAGATTGGAATGCGGTGCATCAAATTGTGGTTCCTTTGACATTTCGGAATCATGTTTTAAGTTTGGCTCATGACCATCCTTGGTCTGGACACCTAGGGATAACTAAGACCTATAACTGGGTGCTCCAGCATTTTTTCTGGCCAGGGTTAAAATTTGATGTCATGAGGTACTGTACAACATGTCATATTTGTCAGGTCAGTAGAAAACCTAATCAGGTGGTACCGCCTGCTCCTCTCTGTCCTATTCCTGCAGTCGGCGAACCATTCGAGCGCGTTGTAGTTGACTGTGTGGGTCCACTTCCTCGGGCTAAGTCTGGTTGTCAATATTTGTTGACAATCATGTGCGTAGCTACACGTTTTCCAGAGGCCATTCCGTTACGGAACATAACGGCTAAGACGGTAACTAAAGCTTTAACGAAATTCTTTACAACTTTTGGGCTACCAAAAACTGTCCAAACGGATCAGGGTTCAAATTTCGTGTCGCGCGTTTTTCGTACATCGTTAAAGGCTCTTGGGGTGTCTCAAGTCGTATCAAGTGCCTATCACCCTGAGTCGCAAGGAGCTTTGGAGAGGTGGCACCAAACATTAAAATCTGCGCTGCGGAAGTATTGTATAGAGACGGGAATGAGTGGGATGATGGAGTTCCATTGGTTTTATTTGCGGTGCGTGAGGCGCGACAGGACTCGCTTGGGTTAGCCCGTCAGAGCTTGTGTTCGGACATAATGGCCGTGGTCCTTTGAAAATGTTAAAGGAGGAATTTCTCTGTAACGGTTCGTTTGCGAAGCTCAACGTCCTTGATTTTGTATCACGTACTCGTGAACGTTTGCACAATGCTTGTACTGTGGCGAAGGAAGCACTTTCTCTGTCACAGAAGAAAATGAAGAAACATTTCGATAGGAAAGCAGTTGTGCGTAATTTTCTGCCAGGAGAGAAAGTTCTAGTGCTGTTTCCCATTCCTGGATCCTCTCTCTCTGCGCGTTTCTCCGGTCCTTACGTGATAAAAAGTAAGTTGAGTGAAACTGACTATATCTTACACACTCCAGAACGGAGGCGAAAAACTCGTTTATGTCAGGTCAATTCTGTCACTGTGGCTGATGCTTTTCCGTTACCGCGAATGGACGATTGCATTGACAGTCTTGGGGGTGCGAAATACATCACTAAGTTAGACCTTTTGAAAGGTTATTGGCAGGTGCCTTTAACCGAGCGCGCTTCTAAGATCTCCGCGTTCGTAATCCCTGATGCTTTTCTGCAGTACACGCGTATGGCATTCGGTTTGCGAAACGCACCAGCAACGTTTCAACGTTTAATGTCTATCGTGTTAGGCGAGGTACCTAACTGCAAAATCTACTTAGACGATGTGGTCATCTATTCGTCTACATGGGCTGAACACATGTTGACCTTACATGACGTGTTTCGCCGATTAGAAGCTGCTTCCTTAACGTTAAATCTAAAAAAATTTGAATTTGTTAAGGCTTCTGTCACCTATTTAGGGTAGCAGGTGGGAAACGGTCAGGTACGGCCATTGGACGGAAAAGTGGCTGCTGCCCTCAGCTACCCAGTACCTACTACGAGGAGAGAACTACGTAGATTCCTGGGGATGGTTGGGTACTACCGGTGCTTTTGTAAAAATTTCTCGAGTGTTGTTGCCTCTTTAACGAAATTGTGTAGTCCTAAAGTTTGTTTCAATTGGACTAATGAGTGCCAGCAGGCATTTCTCTCTGCAAAATCTCTCCTTTGCAGTGCACCTGTACTGTTTGCTCCAGATGTGACACGTCCATTCCAGCTTGAGGTGGACGCTAGTGCGGTTGGAGTGGGAGCTGTCCAGCTGCAGGAGGGTGCTGACGAAATAGGCCACCCAGTATCGTACTTTTCAGCTAAGTTTAACCGTCATCAGTTGAATTATTCAACGATCGAAAAAGAATCTTTAGCTATGTTGTTAGCATTACAACATTTTAACGTTTATGTGGGGTCTAGTTCTTCTCCTGTCGTTGTTTACACAGATCATAATCCGCTGTTTTTTCTGAGTAAAATGTACAACCATAATCAACAATTGATGCGTTGGGCTTTAATGGTTCAACCATATAATTTAGAGATCCATCATAAAAGAGGATCTGACAACGTGGTAGCAGATGCGTTGTCTCGCGGATTAGTTTAAGTTTTCTGTGTGATTTCATGCAGAATCAGTTTTCTTTCCCTTCTAAGGAAGGAAAGAAAAGAAAAAAACTAAATCTGATTCTTCCTTTAGGGGGAGAAGTGTTACGCCTCAGCCTTATGGGTGTTGCCTGTGTATTTTTGTGTGTGTTTGTTTCATCTTCTAATTGGGGTTTCTTTCTGAGTGTAGGCTCCGTCCTTGCGCACCTGTGGCCCGTTGCTCTGATGGCTCGTGCTGAGCATATAAGTGGAGTGTGAAGGAGGGTGAGACAGGCAACGGTGAACTCTGTGCGCGTAATGATGCCTAGCCGCTGATCAACTCAAGCTGTGTTCTTTGTACTGTGCACTAAAGTCAACATAGACATAACAAACACTAACAAATAGAACAAAATAGCAGCAGAGTAAATGTGTGTTACATGTGGAGAGAGAAAAATTGAGAGACGTGAGTTTGTGCAGTCATTTATTAGTCTTATAATAAATGTTTTAAACTGCTCTTTGCCTTGCGTCTCCTTTTATGTTGCTTAACCCTTTTGAAACGAGCATTTTAACAACAGGGGTTCGTAACAGGACTTTCTCAGACCTGCGCTTGCCAGGCTAACGCGGCGGAATTTTGCTTTAAGCCCTGAAGTCCAGCTGCTTGCAGCGCTAAGGTTTTTTGCTACAGGGAGCTTCATCGAGGTCGTGGGAGAGGGCTATGGCCTAAGCAAGACCTCGGTGTGGAGGTGCGTCCACACTGTCACCAACGCCTTTCTGCGCCATGCCGGGGATTACATCCGCCTGCCGGCAACACGTCAGGAGGTCCAGGAGGTGCACCAGGGCTGTCATGCCATTGCTGGCATCCCCAGAGTCATGGGCCTGGTGTATGGCACACTCATCCCTATGGCCAATCCATCAGTGATTGATCAGGCGTACATATCGCGAAAGGGATACGCGGCCATAAACGTGCAGGTTATAGTGGACCATAGGGGTGTGATCTCCGACCTGGTGGCAAGGTGGCCAGGCAGCACCCACGACAGTTTTGTCTGGGCCAATTCTGCCGTGGGTGAACAAGCGGAGAGAGGGGGTTTGGTCAGAGCCTGTTCCTCGGGGATAGTGGATACCCTCTGAGAACATACTTATTCACACTGCTGACAACCCACAGACTCAGGCTGAAAGAGCCTACAATGTTGCACGCGTTCGCACGCACAACGTTGTCGAGTGTGCAATTGGCATCTGGAAGCTGCGCTTTCGGTGCCTGCACAAGTCGGCAGGAGGACTACACAAGAGCTGTGAGGCTTACGGTAGCAACGGCCATACTCCATAACATGGCTGTGCGTGGAGGCGCACCTATTCCGGATCCGGAGGAGGAGGAGGAGGAGGAGGAGGAGGAAGAAGCGGATGAGGAAGCGGATGAGGAGGAAGATGGAGAGGGAGAGGGAGAGGGAGAGGGAGAGGGAGAAGTTGAGGTCCTCTATCCTCCACAGAGGGCTGCCCTGCACACTGCCGGGGTTGAGGCAAGGCAGCTTTTGATTGCAAATGTTTTTGGTTGAATTATATTTTCTTTTTGGATTAACTTGCTGAGCTATCATTAGCCATCATCCATGATTTAATGGACTTTTCTTTTGATTCGTATTATGATGGAATTTTTAGTTTTCTGAAAAATAAATGGGAGTTTCAAACCTTGCATCCATTAAATGTTCTGTGTGTGATTCTGATCCTTTAAACCTTTACTCTATCATGCCATTGTGTCCATTCCATAAGTGCTCTATGCAACGCCAATCATTGACATGCTTCTCTTAAGGTTGGCGAAGGAGCCTACACGTTAGAATTTCTGAGTCAAAACATATGCCTAAATTACCACATCACATTGCTGATTCAGCTTCATTCATTTATTGGGCACTGAACGCAGGTCACATGGTTGTCAGAGGATTCCCTTTTCCGCTGCTTTGCCTCATGCATAGCCTTGCGCGTCGTCAAACACACAGATAATGTACATTACAAACTAATGTCTTTACGCAGCCTCTTCAAACGAGCCTTTATATCTGAATGTGCACTTAGATTGACACTGCTTAATTTCTTTGTGGATAAATAAGGTATCTCATAATAGAGCAAGATTTTATGCGTAGGTTTCCAATGGCAATAGAGAATCAGTTGTTGACTCATTAAGGATGACGAATGACATACAATCTTGATGATGATCAAGTATTTTTAATGAAAATGCGCATACAAACACACACAGACACGGTCACTGGTGTGACTGTTGCTCAGCATCTATAAAGACAAACACATACCAAAATCAGATTAGGAACTGTGAGGAAAGGAACATCAAAATCTATAAACCAAGAACAACTGGCTCACCTTCAGCTGGCAGCAAGATTGGTACCGAGATTGAGGGCCTGTTGAATTGCGCCTCTGCTAGGGCATGCTGCTGCTTGGCCAGTTCCAGCTTGGCTCTCTTCAGCTCCAGAGACTGGCGAGCGAGCTCATTTGCTTCGGTCAACTGGCGCTGAATGTCCTGCAACACGACCAACTTCTCCTTTTCAATGTTCACCAACTCTTCGCTACACCGACATGGTGAGATTGTGGAGCAACATCGTGATGTCGTATAGCGAAGTCCTGGTGAAGACGTGTGTACGGGAGGTGGTGGCGTAGTGCACCCTTCCGGCTCGGTGCTGCCAGGTGAGGAGAGTGCTGCAGGTGGCTCGGTGTCTGGGGAGCATGGCACATTGGGGGGTGGCGATGACCTGGAACATGAGGCCTGTTCAGCGTCACCTCTTCTAACGTCAATCCCCCCAGGGATTCCATGTGAGACTGTGTCTCCCATGATCGCCAGTGCCTTCTCCTCATGTGCTGTTAAGGGCTGCACCGAACTGGTCCCCGCACCTGTCCTCACCCGGTCTCTACAGATAGCAGAACCTCTCACCTTAACCTGGCTTGAAAAATCATGCCATTTTTTCCTGACGTCCTGCCAGGACCTTGGTGTGCCTGATCGGGAGGCAGCCATCTTCCTTGCTATGTCGCTCTATAGCTCTTTTTGGTTACTGTTGCACAAGTTATTCCGAAAGCTAGAAAACAGTGTCACCTTGTGCAAGCTCACCTCGTCCAGCAAAACTTCAAGTTCCTCTGACGAGAAGCTTGGTGCCCTTTTTTTACGTTGCTTCCCCACCATATTCTGTATCTAACTCTCTCTCTCTGTTCATTGTAGATAGGTTGCTTTTTATTGAAAACATTAACCAATGGCAATCAATACCGCATTAAACAGAAGTAACTGCAGCTGCTTGCCAATCAATTCTGATTGTAAAGTACCTTACCATTAATATGATCATCAAGGTATTCTTTTTGTAACTGACCTTAAAGAAATTTTATAGCAATGATCATCAAGGTATTCTTTTTGTAACTGACCTTAAAGAAATTTTATAGCAATGATCATCAAGGTATTCTTTTTGTAACTGACCTTAAAGAAATTTTATAGCAATGATCATCAAGGTATTCTTTTTGTAACTGACCTTAAAGAAATTTTATAGCAATGATCATCAAGGTATTCTTTTTGTAACTGACCTTAAAGAAATTTTATAGCAATGATCATCAAGGTATTCTTTTTGTAACTGACCTTAAAGAAATTTTATAGCAATGAAATGAAAGGAAAGTAGTAATTACATTGTTGTCGACTGGAAAAAAGCAGCAGTGCACCGGTGATGACTTGGGCTCATCAGTCCACAGTAAGCAGGGTCTTAATAGCACTATTGTGGCACTGACCACACCAAATATACAGTAGTGGCTAAAAGGGATGTGCAGAGTTTTTATTTTTTTATGACCCTGCAAGTTTGCTTAAACCATCAAAATATGAGGAAAATAGTGTTTTGTTCCTCCCTCATATTTTAAAATATTTAAAATATATAAATATAAAAATAAACTTCGTGAAGATATTTATCTGACAAAACTCCAGTCGCTTTTTACAATACAGAGTGTTTCAAAGCAGCTTTACATTGATAACAGGAAAATAATGCAACAGTTATTTTTTGGCTGTACAGCAGCTCTAGAAGAACATAGTGTCATTGTGCAGCTTAAGTATAAGTTCGATGATGATTCATTTCCATTGTAAAAAATCATTAGTCATCTATTTAGTTCATTATACAGTCGATCTGGAGAAAACAGTGATGTCATCGTCACTCCAAGCAGAACTACACAAGTACGCCTACAAAATCTTTAACACAATTTTAATACTATTTGAATAAAGGGTGAATCTGTCAATTTTCCTTTGCCTCACTTTTGGCCACTACTGTATGGCAGGTCATTGACTTTCCAACTGACCTTCAAATCTCACAGCAAAATAAAGCCACTTTTATGAGAATTTCGGGCTTTCCTGAGTTGTTGGATCCATTGATGGAACTCGTGTTTGCATAATTGCTCCAACTGTAAATGTGGAGACACACTTCGATAGAAAAGGATTCCGCAGCATAAATACTAATTTGTGATAATTTTGCACAATGCAAAGCATTTTTTTTTAAATAAATTTAAATATAAAGCTTCAGTGTCTTAAAGGTATAGTGGGGGATTTTCTTTTTCCGGGTGGATCATCAAGACTATCGGTCCTCCTAGTTGTTAATCATTCTGGTGATATGTTTATGTAAGGCCGTGAAAAATGTGCTTTGCAGTAAAGCACGTTGCTCAAAATCTGAGACTGACTGGTTTTCTTTTAGACATCATCGGAATATGTGTACTCAAGCTGCCCGAAAAGCAAAATCTGAATATTATAAAAAACAATTCTCTAATAATTCCTCAAATTCAAGAACATTCTGGAATACTGTTAAAGACATAGAGGATACATTTTTAGTAACGCAAGGACCTGCCTCACTCAAAAATTTAGATATTGTTATTACAGACAATGCTCAATAGTGGATCTTTTAAATAAACATTTTATATAAGAGCGAGTAATTTATTTGAGAATCTTATCTCTAGGCAGAGTATAAAAACAAACAAAAACATTAAGACGTACGAAAATTGCTCAAACTACATTACCTTTTAGGTTTATAACTGAACCTCTAACATATATTTTTAATATATTGATTTCTACAGTGGAGATAGCTAAAACCTGGAAAACTGCGATTGTATCCCCTGTTTATAAGAATGGTGATAAAATGGATCCAAATTAATTTATGCCAATTTCAGTTTTGCCCTGTGTTGCAAAGGTAATGGAGAAATGAATAAACAAGCAATTAATAGGATTTCTTAATAAACGTAACGTCTGATGCTCAATCCGGTTTTCATTCATCATTTATAGTAGTTGCATTACAGCAGCTGTAAAAGTTATGCACAATATATGCCTTAGATACACAACAATTTTGTGCAGCTATTTTTATTGATCTTGCTAAAGCTTTTGACACAGTTGATCACTCTATTCTGTTATCCAGATTACGTAGTATTGGCGCATCTAACTTAACTTTATCTTGGTTCTCTAATTATCTATTTAGTAGATCCCAACATGCAACATCCAACAACTATCTGAGCCTCTAACTATTAACAAAGGTGTTCCTCAAGGCTCTGTGTTAGCCTCAACCCTGTTTTCAGTTTATATTAACAACATATCCCAGACTATCTGTTGTGAGAAAACCTATAGTCACTTATAGGCCGATGATACCATTCTTTACTCTATAGGATTATCTTATGATGAAGTTTTAAAACACAAGGTAGTTTTAATAATATTCAACAAGCCTTTAATGATTTAAATCTAGTCTTGAATAGCACAAAAACAAAGGTAATATGGTTTGGAAAGAAACATCAGTGTAATAAAGATATTACACCCTTGAATGGAGCAAAACTTGACGTGGTATCTTCATTCAAATATCTCGGAATTTGGTTTGATAGCTCTTTGAATCTTCAGAAGAAAGTTAAATCTAGACTTGGTTTCTTATATGAAATAGATCTACGTTTTCTACATCCGCCAAGAAATATCTTATTGAAACCACTATTTTAACGTTATTTGACTATGGTAATGTAGTATATAGGAAAACATCGAAAGGTGTTTTAGAACAATTATATGTTTTATATTACGCATCTATTAGACTGATTACTAATGCACCCTACAAAACGGATCACTGTGAACTGTATTCCCGTTTAAATTGGAAGTCATTACATTGTAGACGCAAAACACACTGGTATATTTTTATTTATAATGTCAGGTCTACTACCAAATATTTGCATGAGTAGCTGCAACCACGTTAGTACACATTCAACCCGATCATCTAATCATATTTGTTTGATTATCCCCCCCCCACCCCCCCCGCCCCCGCCGCACCGACCCCCCCTCAACTGAACTGATTCAACGCGATCATCTAATCATATTCGTTTGATTATCCCTAGAAAAAAACTGTCTATGGTCGCTCTGCTTTTAGTTTTGCTGCTCCAAATGATTGGAATGTGCTACAAAAGTCATTGAAATTGGAGTGTTTTATTTCAATCTCTGCATTAAACAAACTATTAGGGAGTGTTTTTATCACAGCTTGTGAATGTTTTAAATGAATGTATATGTGTGTGTGTATGTGATATATCCTTCAGGAGATTTTAATTCTCCTGCCAGGCTGTCGTTGAAATAAGAACTTGTTCTTGCCTGGTTAAATAAAGGTTAAGTGAAGTAGTTAGTAGTAGTAGTAGTAAGTACTTTAGCGCAATAAAGTATCTCGATATTTATTCAACCAATTACTTTGTCATAGCTCTAGCCAATTTCTTTCCCTTCTTCCCCGAAATCAGACCAGACCCCTGTACTGCAGGATAAACCTTAATATCCCAGTGCTGGAAAGGTTTTTTAACGATGAAAACACGCGTCCTGATTTTCGGCTGTCAGGGCGACAGTGCTGCTGAATCTGCTGCAAAGTGAACAGCAACATGGATGGGGTGCCACATTCGAGACCCTGGTCTTTCTTTTTCCGAAACCAGCTGTCTGCAGAGGTGTCTGCCCTGGAGGAGATTCCCTTTGACCATGACTATTTGTAACAGGCAAGTAAGATAATTGTAAGCTACAATGCCTATAAGACAAATATTGAATGAACAATAGAATGGTTTTGCATGTTGAAATATTTTATGGTATGGTTTGAGGATGTGAGTTAATTTCTTTTACTCTTTCTGAAAAAAATCTCAGTGACATGGCAGCCATCAATTATATCAGCCCTGCAAACTGTTGGCAGACAACTTAGTGGATAGTGGAAATATGCACTCACTCTGGAGACCATCCCAGATGATGTCCCACCAGCAGAGAGGTAAACAAAAATAAACAATGTCCAGAACAAATAATTCTGTTTTATTTACACATTTAAAGTTGCATAAAAATAAATGATGTACAGAATTTTTATTCCTTTTAAAAATAAAAGTGAAACAATATACAGAAAAAATATATATATTTTCAATCATTCTCTCAAGAAGAGAAAACAGCCTGTCCATCCTCTCCCTACTCTCCTGTGCTCTCCTCGCCTCTGCCTCCCTCTGAAGTTGCATGTCTTCTCTAAGCACGTCCAAAAACTCGTCCTCTCTGTCTCGCCGCCTGAGTGCTGGTGCTCCTACTGCTGGTGCTCATGCTGCTGGCTCCTCCTCACACATTGCTGAACTTGGCCCTGGTGTGCCTCAGGGATGGAGGCAATAAGGACAGGGGGGTTGGTGGAGTGGCTCTGTCCCAACACGTCATCCATGAGGACAAACCACTGCCAAGTTGCAGCAGTGGGTTTCCCACTCACTCCCTCTCCTGTCCCCGGACACTTGCAACCCTAAGGCAGAGCAAATAAAGCATGCCTGTTAACAACAACAGCACAATACATTTAAGCAAAGATGTATTAAACTTTCGTACTTTATATATATATATATATATATATATATTTTTTTAAGTTGTCCCATTTTTGTTTTTTGTTTTTTGGCCTGCATTCAGCAGGTCACCTTCCCCAACAGGTCCATTTTCGGTAACACTTTACTTGAAGGGGTGTGCATAAGACTGACATGACACTGACATTGATGTATTATTTTAATTTAATACTGTGAAGCTGCTTTTATACAATCTGTATTGTGAAAAGCGCTATATAAATAAACTTGACTTGACTTGACTTGACCTTCATAATCATGACATGACACATGTCATGAATATGAAGGAATTTTTATGCATGTTTATGACAACTGTCATTAAGTGTCATTCGCTTTAATTATTAAATTTTTTATGTAATTATGCCCCTTTTCACAAGATGTAAAATAAGTCTCTGATGTCCCCAGAGTGTGTATGTGAAGTTTCAGCTCAAAATAACCAACAGATAATTTTTTTACAGCATGTTTAAATTCTCATTTTTGGGGGCTCAGAAAAACGCGCTGTTTAAGTGTGTGCCCTTTAAATGCAAATAAGCTGCTGCTGGACGACCCAGGGGGCGGAGCTTCATGAGCTCGCGCTCAGTCTCTAAGGACAATTTGAACATAAGAAAGGGAACAAACCGGTTCCAGTGATAATGGTGACAAAGTTCTCTATGCCTTTCCCATGGCCAAACTTCTTTTCAGCGAGGGCTGCGCAGTTGCCATCATTATCGACCCACACGGGCAGATGAAGGGCGCTAGAGAGAGGTGTACGGATATCCACCGAACTCCACTCGTTTATTAGCTTGGTGGAATGGAGGACCACCCCATCTTGTGGGTTCACACGTCCCCCTGTGCTCACACCTGAAAGAAATGCCAAGAAATGGACAGTTAATGATTGAGTTAATGTATGGACAATATAGAAGGAGACATGGGGAAAAAAAACGCAGACATACCGACTCCCAGGATTCTGCAGTTGAGGGAACGGCGTCAACCATAGCCTGTTTGACATGGTCAGAATCAGCTCTATCCTCTCCTCAAACGTCTTAGGATTCAACTGGATATACTTCTTAACCACTTTACCCTGAAACACAAGCATACATTTACAAGATAAAAAAAAACCAATTAGCCTATATATATATAAAGCAACAACCAGCTATTAAACCATGACAATGAAACATTACAGTAAAAATTACACAGTAAATTACAAATTACTTATTAATTACCATTCATTTCTTACCCCAACCATGTTCCGTAAGATACACTACTGTTTCAAAAATATTTCTGTTTCAAATAAATTCATTTCTTTTGAACTTACTGAAAGTACTTTTGAAATTTATCAAAGGTTCCTGAAAATGTTTTTATTGCAGTTTTTATTGCACAAAAATATTAAGCAGCACAATTGATCATAATAATGATAATGAAAAGAAATGTTTCTAAAAAATAATAAATGTTTCCTGACCAGCTGAAAATTAAACTTTCTGTCACATGAATACTTTACATTTTTAAATTTATTTAAATAGAAAACGGTTATTTTTTTTGTGTTAATAACATTGAATATTGTCTGTATTTTTTTATTTTTAAAAATGCTGCCTTAGTAAGAAAAAGAGACTTCTTCCAAAAACATTTAAAAACTTTACAGACCCCAAACTTTTGAACAGCAATTTTGTACATGCAAATTAAAAAGAGCATTTCAATAATCTCTCTTTGCGACATATTTTTGCTTTTATTTTGTTGATTTGATCATTCGTGAGTTGGTACCTCTCCATCACTCTGACTGCAAGTATGGACCCTGTGATTGTTAAACACCTAAAACAATAAATTGAAAGTCAAATTGAAGCATTCAAGGAATATAAATGGAACTTACTTTATAGACTGCATGAGCATCATGATTATGTTTATGTTAAGAAATAACAAATCAATATATTTCAGCCAATACGATTAATCGGATGATATTTGGCCATTTTGAGATTTTTGCATTGGTTTTAAAGTCACCATGAAATCAAAACGGACTATTCTTATTTTTTCAGTAATATTGCAGTATTTATTATAAATCATTGATCCGTGCATATATCCTTTTATTATTGTTATTTCATGTCATGTGTCATCATAATCTTTAAAGGGGTGGTATAATGCCCTTTTCACAAAACGTAAAATAAATCTCTGATGTCCCCAAAGTGTGTGTGTGTGTGTGTGTGTGTGTGTGTGTGAAGTTTTAGCTCAAAATACCCCACAGGTATTTTTATATAGCATGTTAAAGTTGTCACTTTTTGAGGGTTAGCAAAAACGCACCGTTTTGTGTCTGGCCCTTTAAATGCAAATATGCTGCTGCTCTCGACACAGAGGGCGGGGTTTCAAGAGCTGGTGTGTTAGCAGCTCCGATTACCTCACGCAGACACACTAAAACGACAGAAACTGTTCTGTCTTTTATGTTTAAACAGAGTCAGACAAAGATGGAGAGACTCAAGAAGAAGTGACAACATGTAGAATGCAACAGGACGTCTCTGAATTTATGTTGCTGATGTAGAGCTGATGTACTATCTTTAATTAGCATATTCTGTCATGATAATCTATAAATCGCTCCTATAGGAACTGTTGTGAGATGCACACAGAGTGACTTTCTATTGCATGTGAAAAGAGGAATGCTACAGTTTGAGCTGACTCACAAATGTGCTCGACTACAACAACTCTTTCTCTTCTCAACATGGACTGCGTGTTCCCGGGGGGCGGGGTTTATGTAAATTTTAGGGTTGGTGATGTCACTAACCCTGGAAGAATGTCGTGTAGTCCCTACCAGCCGTTTGTTGTAGTCCTTAAAAAACCATTTCTTTAAAAGCAAATATCTCTCTTTACTTTGAACTTGGTGCTTTGTAACTTTGCAGATGTTGTTCATGCTCAAACAGCAACATTACACACTAACTAAAGTCAGAAAAGTGAAATCATACTCAACCACCCCTTTAATCAAAATAACTTCCCCTCCCTCTTGCAGTGACCTTTCTTCTATTCTCTGATGATGTGTTTACTGGTTGAGGGCGGGACAACCTGTCACTACATGAGATCACTGCAATAGCAAACCACAACCATCCAATCAATTCCTGCCAGACAAAATCAAGACCCATCCTACATTTGTTCTTGTTCAAGAAGCCATGTCACTCAGATATACGTCACAATAGGGAAGAAAAGACTATTGCAACATCCGTTTCATGCCGATTTTAATATCTAGCAACAGCAAGCATTATAAAAGGATAGTGGATATTTTCTGTTTTCAAATATTTTTGGTCAACTTTGAGTAATATTGTAAAATAAATCAGTCTAAAATAAGTGTGCATTTAAATTCAGCAATGCTTCACCGTGGCCAAATATTACATTAAACTAATTTCATAGTTTAATGGTGTGTCCCTCAATCCCCAGAAAACTTGTTCGGCAGCATTTACACACACAGACAGAGCTGATTACACAACCCTGTTTGTTTTACAGTCAGAGTACTATGTGTCATGTGAATGAAATATTGATGTAATAGCTGCATATCCTGATGCATAAACGTTTAACCATCACAACTGGGCAAACACACACATCCTGTCATAAGCAGGCACAACTGTGTTGAGAATGTACAGCACGTCCCACACCCTGCCTGTATTTTATGACCTCACACTTCCTGACGTTAAAGACACATCCTAAAGATGAATTGTATCTAAACATCTGATTCCAGAGGTGCGCTCTGCATACCTTCATACTGACGATGCCGACACGCAGGTTGGTTCCCCCCAGGTCAACAGCAAGGGCACTCTGTGTCTCCAGAATGTGGTCAATATCTTGAGAAATACACTCCTTCACCAGAGGGAAACAGAACTTCTTCTGTAGTGGCTCAGACAGGTCAATGGCCTGAAGGAACTTCAAGATGCGCTGGACTGCATTTCCATCACCATATATCTTGGAGCTAGTGGATAGAGCAAGAACACACAGGACATGTTGAGAGTATGAAGCTGTATCCCAATGACGCACTATTCACCTATACACGATGTATTTATGCATAATGTATGCAACTGTGAGTGTATGAACTTTCTAAGTTTATTTGTCATTCAAAAGTCTGATTGGCCAATCCCCCTCCTCTATGTAATTAAAGCTGAGTTGAGTTCATGACATGTACAATATTCCAGATATCATTTTTTCGGTTAATTAAGTGCATCATCCGGATATTACTCGCAGTATTTATACTACAAAATGCCATAGAATAGTGCAGTGGCTGATACGCAATGTATTGACAATTTATTATATAGTATATACACAATTAAGTTTCATTTTAGTTATCTAAAAATTGACAAATATGAGTGGATTTATCAGACTACCGGTACATGAAATGAGATTTAATGATTTTTATAACTACATTCAAGTGTGATTTTAATCAGCTTGTTTTGTGTTTAATAGATCAAGACACACTTAGACTAGTGTTGTTCTTGTTAACTAAACTATTAAATATTGCTGAAATAAATAAAGAAGCTGAAATAAAAATGTAATAAATATTAGATGGAAAACCTTGACTTGTCTTGGCAACAAACTGACATAAAATAAGTGAAGTTAAAGTTTCACACACAAAAAAAAAAATCAGAAAACTGAAAATATTAAAATGAACAAACTCAAAATATGAATAAATACTATAATAGTATATAATACTAATATTTTTGATTATTTTCAAGAACTGCATTACAATCATGATATCTGATGCTAGCATATTTGATGCATGCAAATAAAAGATGTAACAAAAAGAGCTCATTACCAGGGGTAGCGTTTTCCAAACTGCAGCTCCAGAGCATGGTAGATTTTATTATGCGTGTCTGCGTCTCGCACATGTAGAACATTTTCCCCTATTTTCAAAATATCATGAATTGGTAAAACTGTTCCATCAAGGCAAATACTAAAGACACTCAATTAAACAAAAAGCAGTCTGGACTTGTTTAGAGAATAAACATTCCATTCTGGTTTCAAGGATCCAAATTAAAAAACTATAAACAGAACAGTAAAATGGTGATCATATCCTGCCATAATGCCTTCAGTAAGTCATATTCGTATCTATCTCACCTGTTTCTCGACCCGTTGACGAGTACCCAGGTTAATGACAGGTGTCCCGAAAGCTCCGGCCTCACGAACTCCACAGCTGCTGTTCCCAATCATGCAGCCGGCATGTGCTATCAGCTGGATGAACTGATCGAACGGAACATGCTTTACCGCACGGAATTTCGGATGCTGTTCGATTCCCTTCCGCCTCATCACACGGACCATCTCCTTACTGCCTACATGAGACAAACGCAGAGCACTATGGCATTAATGGGTGGAATTCTCCTACGCTTCTTTATTCAGGGAGTTCATTCAGGGAAGTTAATGACAAGTTAATTCTAAGACTGTTTCACGTCAAGTCAAGAGGTTTTTATAGTAATTTCTCTCCTTAATGCAGAGGAAGAAACAAACTGATAAAGTCTGAATTTGAGTTCTTTTAAACAATTCATCAGTACTGCGTCACGAGAGCCACAATTTCATAGAAAGGTGTATTTCGTCAAACAGTCACTTTGTCTCATCACATTCAATTCAGACTATTATATATATACACACATACATACATTTAGTGTTATTGTTTAATAAAACTATTAAAATCGAAATAATAATTAATTTAAATTAAGCTGAAATAAAATAAAATGTCAATATTAGTTTAAAAACAAAATGTAAATAAAAATGCAATTTAAGTTCAAGTACTACAATTACTAAAACTGAAATAAAGTTCATTAGAAATATAGAAAAAGACAAAAATTCTAACACACAGAATTACTAAAACTTAAATCAAAATTGAAAATACAAAAATAAAAGCTAATTTAGAATAAATAATAAATACTATAATAGTATATCATTTATACAAAATTAACACATTTATATTGTGTTTGCAGTTTTTGCATAATTTCTTCTTCGAAGTTAAAGGAAAAATACTGTCACTATACAATTATATTCAATTCACACCACAATTATTATATTATATTAATATATATTAATATATATTAATATATATTATATTATATATACTGTATTTCAAGTTTTGTTGTTGAAGTACAGCAAAAACAACTATATTCGACGATTACCTTAAAATTACTCATTCTATGATATCAAATTTTGGTCATACCACTTTTCTTAAGTGGCAGGGCCAAATTTTTTGTTTAGACTTTTGTTTGTTTTTGTAAGCACCTCTGTTTTGACTGTTGCCTCCAGTTGTGTCTACTTGTCATTAACACCAAACTCAAAACCAAGGCTGTTTTGTCTGTTTCTAGAGCCCTTGAAAGTTATCTGAGACTGTTGACAAAACCACTGAGGGTCACAATGAGCCTTTCAATCTGACAGAAACCATAGCTGTATGTGGGCAGAAAATGTGTGTATAATCTACTGAGGCACAAAAAGTGTGAAGAGTGAGAGAGAAAGAAAAACTGAAAACGAGATAAACAGCTGACCTGCGTCAATATTCGGGAAAAGAATGAGAGTTTTCTTGTTGAAGGAGATGATAGCGTCCAGCATTAACTCGTAGATCTTAATGGAGTTCTTGATGTCTGTGGTAACAGGATGCTGCAGGGCCACAATATAGTCCTGCTCCTTCACCTCATCCCCTGTTTAAGAAAGAACCACATATGCATATTTATGCATGATAGTATCATTTTGCGCTATTTAACTCTTTGGATTGCATAGGCTTCATTGCTCATCTCTACTGTTGTCTCATCCCATTCATTTACATACCAATCCAAGACTTGATGATATCAGCATAATCGTCTCGTTTGTGGGCGGAGAGCAGCTTGTCGTACGACGGGCAGCCAGCCAATAAGATATGAGAGTGGTCTTCGCACATGGAGATGAGGTGTCTCTCGGCTGAGCGGGTGCAGACGGCGTGGTAGTGTGCCAGTTTGGAGATGGCATGACGAATTGAATCATCAATGGTTCCGCTTACTTCTCCACCTTCAAGTTGTAATATGCGAATGTTCATTAGAGACGCTGCCGTCGCCAAGGCCAGCGCGTCGAAACGGTCGCCGTGAACGAGCAGAATGTCAGGGGCGAGGCGCTGGAGCACGTCGGGAAGCTTCACGAGCGCAGACCCACGGACTCAACCATGCAGCTTCGTCCTCACCACGAACAATGGTGTGCAATTTAGAGCCGATATCAAACTCATCCTGCTCAATCATACGGAACGTGTTTCTGGGAAAGAGAAAGACAAAAAGAATCATTAAATATGACTTAGTGCTGCAAATAACGATTATTTTAATAATTGATTAATCTGTCGATTATTTCTTCGATTAATCGGATGGAAAATTCATTATTATTAACAAATAAATACATTTGAATCAATTATTTAATAAATTGTTATTCCACATCCTGCACAGTGAGGTCTGTGAAGTTTAGCAAAGACTCACTTGCTGTCAGGACAGGCTTTGACAGATGCAAATTTTAAATACTCGCAGCCAGGGCTTGACATTAGCATCCGCCAAACCCGCCCAATACATTTTTCAATTGTAGTCTTTTAAAAGGGCATCTGAAATAACAAACTAAGTGCAATGTCGTGTTGTCAAAATATCGATTTTCAATACATACCGATACTGAAATATCTGAAAAGCTTCCAATACAATTTTTTTGCAGAATACACAATACCAGCTGTGTATTGTAAACACTTATGTAATCACAGTCAGTTATGTTTTAAGTGATCGTAAACAGTTGAGAAAGAAAATGCATGAGTAACAGTATAATGGATCTGTGCGTCAGGTTTTAAAGTGACAGCAGCCTAATACACCCGCTGCCCAATTATGAGATAATATAAAAAATATCTATATGGCAGTTTTTCCCCCATGGTAACGATGTCAAATTGTGGCCAGTGAAAATGCTGAGTGGCACGTAACTTTAGAAAACCACAGTGGCTGGTGAGCAAAAAGAGGTTAAGTCCTGATCGAAGGACATTCTCAGGACAATCATAACTTTTACAGATACGGATACATAGTAAAACGTAAGTTATGTGCTGTGGAAAACAATTTTGAAACCTTTTTAATATTATGTATTCCCATGTTTAGGACAGCTTGGGTTCTACACTTTTCCCACAGCAGCTCACTTTACATCGTCCGCTGTTTGTCCATAGAAATGCATTATTCACTGCTGAAATGTGGTTGCACTGGTGGAGGTTTTCTGCGCATAGTGGCAGATGCAATTACTTGAAGATAAAATTTATTGTCGATTTTTTTCATGATAGATTATTGATTTTTTAATAGATTGGTTGGTTGCAGCCCTAATCTGCATCAAAGAGCAATAGCGTAAATGCAATAAAGAAGATCAATTGGGTTTCAGACAGTACAAATATTACAAGACACCATCGCTGTATGTTACAATTCTGTATGTTCGAATGGTGAACATTTTAAGAATGCAAGTCCATTTTCAATAAGTAATCATATTTTTTCATGTAGTACCAAAGACTGAAATGATGTAGAAAAACTATGCATGGTAAGAGAACATGCATTCCATTTTCTTTGAAATAGAATAATAAAGGTAATGTCAAGTTTTTTTAAAGTAAAGGCTGGTTTGGCTTCATTGATAAAAGACAAGGGTTTCTAGCCACCATGAGCAGCCTACTGTGAGAGCCAAACTCCCACCGTCAAGAGCTACATTCCAACATTTCCATGGCAACAGTGAGAAATAGTGCTCGGGTTCTAACGTCAACCGGACTTTCATTTCCAACGTCTGTCTGTCATAACAAATTTAGTTATGTTTGACGACCCCTCTGATATCTACTTTCCCTTCAACAATTTAATGTAGATTAGTCAATGTGACTGATGTTCAGCAGCCTTACCCGTAATCATCAATGAGATGTGAACCCAGCACCACCACCTCCAGGTCAAAGATTTCAGGTTGAGACTTGATGCCGAACATGATGGGGGCGAGTTTAGAGTAGTCCGCTCTGTTACAGGTGGCCACGCACACCCGTAGTCGTTGCTTCAAGCCCTTCTCCGGTCGCTCCATCTTCTCCTGTGCTCGCTGGGTATTCAGATAATAAAGCTCCTAAATGAGGAACATGATTACAAATATAAATGGTATTCTGAGAAAGCAAAAAGAATAATGAATAAGCGAATTTTGTCACGGCTAAATGCACTTTATTGCTTCACAAAAAGGTAAGAAAATCACTTAAAAAACAATGATTTATTAGCAAATTCATTAAGCGCCATCCTTCCACTAGAAGATATAGTCCCTGACATGTAAACTAAAGTTATGTAAATATTTCAGCATAGCTTGAACCCTGTATTGATCAAAATCGATCGGTTTTATGCACTAGCGTTCAAAAGTTTGGGGTCAGTAACATTTTATTAAGGAATTAATACTCTTATTCAGCGAGGCTGCAATAAATTGATCAAAAGTGACAGTAAAGATTACATCTTTACATTATAGATGTATTAATGTTATAAAAGATTTCAGATAGATTTCAAATAGGCTAAATGCTGTTCTTTCAAAGAACTTTCTTAGTTCTATTCAAAAGAATCCTGAAACAAATCACGGTTTCCAAAATGATATTAAGCAGCACAATGGTTTTCATCATTGATAATAATAAGAAATGGTTATTTAGAATGATTTCTGAAGGATCATGACACTGAAGACTGAAGTAATGATGCAGAAAATTCAGCTTTGCATCACAGGAACACATTGATTTTACACTTATTTTGTTATAATATTTTACAATATTGCTGTTTTTATTGTATTTTTACCAAATAAATGCAGCCTTGGTGAGTACAAGTAACTTTTTTCAAAAACAGACAAATAACTAATCCCCATAAACTTTTGAATGACAGTGTGTTTAAATAGAAGAGAAAACAGAATGAAAACAGAACTGTAGTAAATCAGAGCAAGCCTTTCATGCCAGGTTGCCAAACTGAGAAGGATCATACTTACATGAGTATTCCTGACCTGAACACTCTGAGGCATGAAAACAGAATAAGGAAAGAAAAGAAGTATATTTTGCTACGTCACTTCATAGAGGAATATAAAACTTACTAAAGCGACCTGCCTGACTAATGACTTCAATCCTTTACTTTCTTTACTCTAAACACCCTTTCTATGCCAGAGGACACCTTCAAACGCTTGTTTCTGTATTTGGACATTGACCATTTAAACAATTCAAATCTGGTTTATAGGCAAAAAGCAAACACTACTGGAAGGTAGAAGGAGCGAAGTACATGGAATAAAGGGGCTATCATTTTGAGAGTTAAAGTCCCACTGCATTTTGATAAAATTACCAAACCAGGAAAAGTCAGCTTATTGAACCTTTAGACAAAATATAAAAATAAAATTATGTCAAAGTGTTTTATGTTGTGAGTCAGATACATCAGGCTTTAATGCCCATTTAGGATGATATAGGAAAACATGGAACTAACACATCAGTTTTATTTAGAAGCCCAAAAAAGAAGATGAAAATCTGATAATGTAAACTTTATAGCTTCTTTTATTTATTTATATATACACATATATTATGTAAACAAACTTTTATGTTAGATGCGATTCATCGATTTGACAGCTCTTTATCTCGCAATAATATAAGATGAGATGATATTTAAATGCTTAGTTTTATGATCAAAGCTCTGTAATTTTTATTGTGGGGGCAATTTTGTTTTACAATTATACTGTACTAAAAGGCCTCTACAAAAGTCATATAATAGATTGTGTACAACAGGTTTTTCAGCAAAGTTTTGATCATCTTGATAATTTAGAGGCCTTGGAAATTCATTTATCAAACATGAATCTGTAGGCTTTATGAGGTTAAAGCATATAACATGCAATAGATTGCATTGAAATAAAATGTAAACCTTTGAGAATCAAGAAAGAGATATGAATTACATTTTTTGTGAAGACAAAAAAAAATGACTAGATTTAATTGAGAATATAATTGTAATGCCAAAGCAAATAGTTGTTTATCTGATTTTATTTAAGATGAGCATATTGTCATAATATGATTTCCTACAGCCTTATTATTATTATTATTATTAGAAGAGAGATATTAGAGAGGCGTTCAACCATACTCAAAAGAAAACTATCACAAACACAGAGGAATACCACAAGGGTGTGTCTTGGAGCCAATGCAAATATGTGAAATTTTGTTGACGACTTCTGTCACAAAGCCAAAGACGAGTGGAAAATAAGGTCATGTCAAGGGTAAATTGTCAGAACTAAATGCCAAACCAGTTCCACCAGAGAACTGAATGCTTAAAGCGTTCACCCAAAAATGAAGTAGTCAAGTTGTTCTAAACCTGATTGGTTACTGATATCTTCAAAACATCTTTGTGTTCAGCAGAAGAAAGACATTCATACAGGTTTGGAATATCACGTGAATCTGAGAAATTGTACCACTTGACATGTCACAGAGACTTCATCAAAAGCTAGAGATTCAAACTCGTTAAACTGGATCAAAGGAACACATGAATGGAAATGGTTTTTAATTCAATTAAAGAATGAACAAACATTTTTAGTGTGCTGTGTGTGTACTTTAGAGCAAACTGTTTATTGCCAAGGTAAGATCAAAACAATGCAAAATTTCAAACGTTTGAGGTCATTTGTTGGGTCACGACTTCAGATTAGGGTCCAATTTCTCACCATTACCTATGACTTTTGCCTCAATAAACTCCTAATTACTGCTTATTAATAGTTATTAATAGGTAGTTGTTAAGTTTAGGTATTGGGTAGAGGGATGTAGAATATGGTCATGTAGAATAAGGCATTACTATATGCTTTATAAGTACTAATAAACAGCCTAATATCCTGGTAATATACGTGCACTATTGGCAACTAGTTAATAGTGAGAATAGGTTCTGTGCTGGGCAAGAACTCCCATGAACTAGCATGGATGAGGGCAGGGAGAGCAGCAATACAACCTTAGGGTAAACAGAACAGAACCAACATGAATGTATGCAGATCATTAAAGGGTTAGTTCACCCAAAAATGAAAATTCTGTCAGTAATTACTCACCCTCATGTTGTTCCAACCGCGTAAGACCTTCGTTCATCTTC
>FLSR01000714.1:168740-239439 GCA_900092035.1 Leuciscus waleckii
AGGCAGAAGGAATGAGGAAAAGCAAATGACAAAATGGCATCTGACTCACGTGTGGGTTTCTAGCATGTCCCGGCATCATAGTGTGTGCAGTGTTTTCTTTCCCGCTCCCTTCTGAATTAAACAGAACCCCTCTCTAGCTGCTCTCTCTCTATTCAGTGTCTCTGACAGCCATTAAAGCAAAAAGGAGGAGGACAGCGGCCCGCTGCATGCTTCACACAAAGCAGCAAGGGAAGGAACAACCCAGGGGGCGGAGTCAGAACAGCTCCTGCACACCGATTGGCTGCCTAGGAGAGAGGAAAGATGGGTGTCTCCGCCCCTGCATCCTCTTCCAGTCCAGAAAGGAGTTTTTTTTTTAAAAACAGATTTACAAAATTACAGATTCTGTAGCTAAATGACAATTTTTATTTTTTTACCTTGAAACTGGTTTTCAGAGGCCTTTTTAGCTTTATTTTTTCTAACCAGAAAGAGAGATTTTTTTTGTAAAATAGTTTTTTATTTAATCAAATAATTGAAAATAGAAAATTAGAATAAATTATTATATTAAAATATAGTGTCAGACATAAAAACAGGAACTTTGGGGCATATTTTTGAAGTCTGAAAATATTAATATTTATTTATTTATTTTTTATATTTATTCATTATAATGTCTTTGGAAAATGAATAATATTCAACTTTCTAACAAAACTATGCTGATACGCAATGACATAAACGATTAATGAAAACAAACATGTTTGGATATTTTCAAATGATAGCCATTTTAATTTATTTGTTCATTATAAATTATTCTTTTCATTTAATTACTTTACAATCAAGCAATTTAAGATCAACCATACGACAATAAATGGCACGGTAATTAATTATAATAATCATGTTAATAAATGTATAGTTTATTAATATAATGCATGTATAGTATGTTTTACATTAATAATATAATTTATTATACTAGCTGACAAAATTTATATATTATACATTGAAAAACTTTTTGCATTTTTTTTTAATTATAGCCAATTTAATTTAAGTGTTTATCATAAATTACTCTTTTCTCTGAATTTCTGAGTTACTTTGCAGTGACACAATCCAACATCAACAACACAAAATAAATCCTTTAGCTCAAGCTGTATTTGACATGACTCTTTGGTTGTGCTCTGTACAAGAGCCACGTCCTCATAACCTGTGACTTCCACAGTAAGAGTGACGAAGCAGGTACAGTTGCCTCTGTATGGGATTGACAGTGTCTGCATTCTCTCTTTAGCCATGCGTGTCTCTTTTCATTTGTAAGGGTGTGTTGTGTGTTGAAAGAGCATTAAACTTTGGTGTGGTGAACAAGGATCCGTTTGTTTGCATTTCAACTGTTACACTAATTCTATGATCTACATCAAGAAGTAACTATGTGACTGTTAACAGACATAACACCTTAGGTGTGAAGAAATGTATCGGCTATAAAGAAGCTCTTAAGATATAGCCTATCTACATGCACTTTTCTTTCTTTCTTTCTGTCTTTTGTTGACTTTGACTGAATATTGAACTTAAATGGTGCCATAACAACATCAGTGCTCCTTTTTTGGATTTAGCAGTCCATGTTGAGCTACTGTGTTTCCTATGAATGTGAGTATCAAATACATCCAGTCTTGAAAAGGCTGAGTGAAGAAGAGATGTACAGAGACCAGGGGTGGACTGGTCATCGGGGCAGACTGGGCACTTTCCTGGTGGGCCGATACATCTCATACATAAAATTATGAGATGCAAAATAAAAGATATCATGTGTTTATCTCTTTCAGGGATAGAAATTAGTACAAAACTAATTATGAAAGTTTATTTGATTTTTAAGTGCATTTGTTTTACAATATATGGCTATTACTGTCATGGGATTAATATTATAATTATTATTATGTAGTAGTGTAATGTAGACAGACACTATATCAGTTTTGAGTTTTTCTTTGTTCAATTTGCACACTGAATATGGGTTGGAGCTCTTAATTTTGAACTCTCAAAGTGCACCAGATTGATGAAATTAACATTAAAAAGCACAACATTTTCTTCCGGGGGAGCATGCTCCCCAAACCCCCTGGAGGGACAGAGGTCCACTCACCACAGATTTACCAGAAATCCTGTGGGAAACACTGGTATTGCTATGCCAATGCAGCTTATAGCTTGTTTTAGGATTCATCAGTATAGCCTAATTGTATTTTACAATTAGTAGTTATTTCATCTGTTAACTTTTACTAATTCCTCCTCACTCATTGCATGGCATTAGTGATTTAAGGAATAGGAGTTGGTATACATATTCAAGGGCATGCAAAGATCAGTTGTGTTTATGATCATATGTAGTGGGCCAGTCTGGCCCTGATAGAGACACGCTTGCAAAGAAAGTGCAGAATGCAGATCAAGTGTTTCAACCGGAGGTGAGAGACGAGCCAAAACATACAGATACAGCTACTGCATGCAGTCTGTTCTGGAGGCTGTATCACTAATAGTGGGATAATTCCCAATAATACAAACAAGCATCTGAAACTGAGGCACATCTTTGTCAGATGAGACTAACCCTGTCAAAACAAAGGGAAATGGTGCCATCTACTGGAAGAATAAGAGACTAGCACAGGACCAGAGCCCACCTGATCACGATAGAACTGGTGTGCCCAAAACTCTTCCTGGAGATCTCTCGCTCTCTCTCTCTCATTAACCATTTCAGTCGTATCCGACTCTTAGGGATTTCATGGCCATCTCTCGCCATACCTGAGAGACTGTCCATGAATTTACTTAGCAATTTTCCTGAGCTTGCCACTTTGCCAGGTCTTTCCCCAACTCTTCCCATTACATGACTTGGGACTCACACAGGCACAAACACACTCAAACCTACAATTAAGCATCTTCAGTTCCTGAAGATCTACCTTCCAGCAAAATTGAGCTCCAACCCTGATCAACACAACTGAACAGCTAATTCAGATCTTCAGGAGCCCTTGATATTTAAAGACAGGTGTGTTGAATCAGGTTTGGATCCGAACTCTGCAGGTAGGGTTGATCTCCACAAACAGGATTGGGCACCCCAGCAATAGACAATAGAACTGGATGAACAAGTGATCATGTGCAGTATGATAATCCGGTTCCCCTACCAGAAAGCATCTTTAGCTTTTAGCCGATTAGCATGGGATATAGTCTCACAGGACAGTAACTGTGTCCAAATGACTAAGTACCCATCAGAACAGAAGTTGTATTATGATAAATTCTTGCAGAAAAGCTCAGGTCACAACTGAATTAATTCAAGGTTGACAGAAGTGCTCAAAGAGACTTGGCCTACAGGAATGTTTCACTACATGAACTTATAATTATACTATTACCCTCTTTATAACACCAATTATTGCCATGTATCATTTTATGTGCGTCTTGTGCGATGATGGATTTTTTTTGGGGGGGGGGTATTTATATAGTCTATCTATCTATCTATTTATCTATACATAGACAGTACATTAATATTTATATATACAGTATATATACAGTATATATACATATATAAACATTTGCTTTTTCCTCATACCTTACCAAGACACCGTGTTTTTCCACATGATATTGTCAATGTAACATACACAAGAGCATATAAAAACGATGGGTAAAGAAAAGAAAAAAAGTATATTGATTTAGGTAACGTTACTTATTTTAAGTTAAACTCAATTAAAGGAGTCCACATATGACATCTGCAAAAGTTCTTTTTAAAATACATTTATAAGAACTGTATATTTCTATCGAGCGACAGATCACAGTTAAGGTAACGTGGCGAAAAGTTTCGTGTGTTCTCACACACACACACACACACACACACACACACTTACTGCTGGCCAAGGAATGCTAGCAGGCTATGTTAGCACAGCACATTATTACTTACGTTTGACACGATTATCTGTAGTACATTCCCTTGAGTGATAACAGGCGTTTATAGAATCGGATATCCAAATACTGAATACTTGATCAGTCATCAACAAATGGAGATTTAACCGCTAACCGACGATAAGCACTGGTGAGAATTCTTTCTCTGTTTCTATTGCAACTTAGAGAGGACGAGTCAGTCACAGCTCACTGCTGCCACCCACTGACAGGTGTCTCGGTTCATTTCATCAAAACCAAAATACTGTACATTAAAATAATTGAATATTAAATATTATTTAATAATTGAATACTAATATTGCCCTGATAAAAAAAAATTGGTCTAAAGTTTAAATATTTTTTTTCACCAGATGTTGGTAACAACCCAAGTAAGCCATACATACAAAGAAACAAACAAAAATAAGTTCAGAAATTAAGTTATGTGTAATAATGTGAAATGACGCAGGGAAAAAGTATTGAAGACATGAAGAAAGGGAGGCGCAAAAAGGCTTGGAAAGCCAAGACAACTGCTGAAAACTTACAGTAATTAAAAAGCAATCCAGCCCCCTGTCAGTGGAAATTAATAACAGCTGGTTCAGTCCCAAATGATGGCCTACAAAAAGGTCTCATTACCAAGGTGTCACACAAGACACATCTCATGATGGGTAAAAGCAAAGAGCTGTCTCAAGACCTTCGCAACCTAATTGTTGCAAAACATAATGATGGCATTGGTTATAGGCGCCATTCTAAGCTTCTGAATGGTCCTGTGAGCACTTTTGGGGCCATAATACGGAAGTGGAAAGACAATCATTTCACCATAAATTTGCCTCGACCAGTGCTCCTCGCAAGATTTCTGATAGAGGAGTGAAAAGAATAATCAGAAGAGTTGTCCAAGAGCCAAGGATCACTTGTGGAGAGCTTCAAAAAGACCTGCAGATAGCAGGTACTGTTGTCTCAAAGAAAACAGTAAGTAATGCACTCCACCGCCATGGCCTGTATGCACGCTCACCACGCAAGACTCCATTACTGAGAAAAAAGCATGTTGAAGCTCATTTAAAGTTTGCTGCACAACATTTGGAAAAGCCAGTGAAATACTGGGAGAATATAGTGTGGTCACATGAGAGCAAAATTGAACTGTTTGGATGCCATAATACACACCATATTTGGAGGAGAAATGGCAGTGCACATTACCCTAAAAACACCATACAACTTGGTGTTGGCTCTTGGACAACTCTTCTGATTATTCTTTTCACTCCTCTATCAGAAATCTTGCTAGGAGCACTGGTCGAGGCAAATTTATGGTGAAATTATTGTCTTTCCACTTCCGTATTATGGCCCCAAAAGTGCTCACTGGACCATTCAGAAGCTTAGAATGGCGCCTATAACCAATGCCATCATTATGTTTTGCAACAATTAGGTTGTGAAGGTCTTGAGACAGCTCTTTGCTTTTACCCATCATGAGATGTGTCTTGTGTGACACCTTGGCAATGAGACCTTTTTGTAGGCCATCATTTGGGACTGAACCAGCTGTTATTAATTTCCAGCTGGATTGCTTTTTAATTACTGTAAGTTTTCAGCAGTTGTCTTGGCTTTCCATGCCTTTTTGCGCCTCCCTTTCTTCATGTGTTCAATACTTTTTCCCTGTGTCATTTCACATTATTACACATAACTTAATTTCTGAACGTATTTTTGTTTGTTTTTGGCTCACTTGGGTTGTTACCAACATCTGGTGAAAATTTCATGTCAATAGCACCTTTGGAAATATATTTATTGAGAAAAATGATGACGTGTTCAATACTTATTTCCCCCGCTGTATATATTCTGTTAATATGAATCAAACAATAAAAGAAAAACAGAAAAATCACTCTCTGCTCTTGATTGAATAACTTTAGAGGCTTTAAAGGAATACATACTTGAATACTGGTGTTAAATGCTCTGGCAAGAAGATAAGCATGGCAGACTGTGAACAGCTCACTCGGGGTCTATTACACCCCAAAAACAAAATCAAGACTTCGTAAAGGACTAATAGGACTCCTTTAAGCACAGAAAATGTTTACAGAAAAGAAAAGGGTGCTAATAGGCAGAGTCGGTCAGTAGTTGTGGGCGGGGCCTAAGAATATGTGATGTCACTAAAGCTACAGTCTGCAAAGGGCTTGTTCTGAGACACCGCTTATGATTTATGGGGATTAAAAAAGAAGAGGGGGTGGATTTATTTAAATTATGTGTACCATGTAAAAGTGAATTTTGCAAAACAGGTCCCCTTTAATATAGTCTCTTATTTGAAAAACCCGGAAATGTGTATAGGGTCAATTAGAACAGGTTACTGAATTTGGGTTCCTGTTTATTCCGACACATGGGTTATTATTTTTAGGGATTGGTTTCACTGAAATTATTTCTTATATGTGTCTCTCTTCCTCAAACATAGACAAACGTATCACACATTATGCCGCAATTTTAGAAACTATTTTATAGTCGGTACAGACTACTAGGACATGTAGCTTAATGGTGAAGGTGATTTCACCAAATAGGCTACAACATGTTTCTGGATGAACATATTTGTGGAACAACATTGCAGTCAACCAATCAGATTTGATCAATCAGTTTATGTCCAGTTTAGAATTAAAACCAGGGGTTAGGTGCCTCTACACCACTGTTATCCACCTATCATTTCCGGGATAACTTATGGGTAGGGTTAGGGTTAGGAGAAACATTTTGGACATGAAAGTTGTTCCAGGATCATCAAAATATTTTGATCCAGGAACTTGTCTTACTTGTCAAAATCACAGTGACCTTAGCTCAATACAATTGCTCTGCACCTTTTCTCACCAGAGAAAGAAAGAAAAAAAGGTGGGGGGAATTGGCGCAATGATTATAGGCTCACTCTCACGCTCATCAATAGGCTACTCAATACACGCCTACTCAATAGCGCGAGATGATCGCGTGCCAGTCGCGCGACTGCAGAAGAGCAGCAGCAGTGCGGACGGACGCGCGCTCGTTCGGTGCTGCATTGCAGTGGTATTGACATGATGTGCGTAAAAGTGGACCATGTTGCATAATCAAAAGCGACTCTTTCCTCAAACTGCGCTTTGTAAAAACCCGAGGCGTGGATGGGAGAGGATGGGAGGGATGGGGAGGGGTGGGAGTGTAGCAGAGCATTCTTAACCCAGCGTGTCGCAGTGAAACGTGAGAGAGGGGAAGGAAGGGCACTTTCAAAGCAAAGACGAGCACCAAACACAGTCCACAGACTTAATGAGGTTATCTGTCACGGGATAACCACGCAATGACAGGTACCTATGGCAAGCCGTTTTAAGATGTGTTTCTTTAAACTTAGCCTACTATAATGTTTTACGTGAATAGTGCTTTTTTTAGGCTACTTCAATTGTGACTAGTATTTTTTTCTTCACATTATCTCAGCAGTGGGCTATTATTTAATTTTTTACTAGTCATTATCTAAAATGTGACAAATAGGCCTAACTATTCTGCTGTCACTGGTAAAAAAATTATCTTTGAATTATGAAGATCTACACTGTAAAAATAGCCTACTTTCTTTTTTTGGAATCAATTTTAATTTGTTAGAGATAAATGCATTTTTTTTCTCTCTCTCTCTTAAGTTACATATTTATGGTTTGGTTCAGACCTTAAACTTTTAATAATAATCAAACATATGTATTCTCTTCAAGACAAAAATATTCATAAAAAAGATTTATGATTATAATAAAGACCACATAGCCTACCTTAAAATATTTATTTAGACATAATCCAAAATGTTATTTAATGTAGCTCAATATAATATATTTTATTTCTTTTTCCAACTTAATTTTATCATAAACAAAAGCTGGAGAAAAAGTAAAAATTTAACTTAAAATAAAATAAAAACAATTTGTAAGCCAATGTTGATTTTACTTTACTTACTGACAACTTTGAAAGACCTTTATTTATTGTGATGTCTTTTTAAAATATGCATCATATTTTCTGTTATATTTACTAAACACCAGAAAAAATGAATAAAACAACAATAATTTCAGTATGTTCTGAACATCAACACTCCAATGTTGAACGCAAAATACTTCAAAAAAAAAATCTTTTATTTTTTTCTATGGTAAGTATGAACAAAACAGACACTTTAAATAAATATCACAGTCATTTACATTTTCCGTGTAAGATATCAGCTCTTCACTTCTAACTTGTATATATTTCCAACTTTTGCTGTTACCTCCAGTTTTACAAGTAAATATTCATTCAGTTCCAGAATTATTGAAATCAAAAATGGCTACTTTGCTGTTAAGTAAGATTACATTTACAAGTAAGACAGTCCAGGTTACTAACAAAAAATAACTATTTGTCACTGTTGGGAAAATGACTAGCCGAGAAATAAGTAATAGTATGTGATGGAAAGTACTAGTGTATAGTGCGCTATTAGGGATACCACAATCCACACTTTTGGAATAAGTAGGCCTACAGGTTTATTTTTCACTTCATCACATTTTAGAGCTAAAGTCAATGCAAAATGTCTTTTCTCATGCTGTCCCTCCCTATTTTGCTGAGTTCTGTTGCAGACAGTCATAACCTGTTAAAATTGTTCTGACCTGCATAAATGGGGAACGCCAGCACGAATAACTCTTCAGGGACGCTCTACACGGTGGAAAGGACATGGCAGAGATGAATATGACCTGTGCACGATATTTATAAGACATTTCAAACACATAATTCTCTTTCTCTTATTCTTCCAGTTCTTCAATAATCAGTCAGCTCTCCTCTCCCCGCTCCCTCCTCTTTTTGTCCACTCAGCTCTCCGCGCTGAGAGCGAATAAATCAGTGTTTCCCATTTGGCTGCAGTCCAGAAGTGATAAATGCTCACAGAACAAAAATTCAGCAGAAACAGTTGGACCGTAAAACATCATCTCTCTCTCTCTCGCTTTCTCTCTCTCTCTCAGTCCCTTAATATTGATCTACATTCATGATCAATGCAACTGATGATCTCAGTGGGCGTTTGTGTTCATTGCTTGATATAATGACCCGCTATGCCTCCTTTGTCAAACTCAGACATGTATCTGCGTGATGAAAGAAATGAAGAAAAGTGGATGGTTGTTCATTTTTAAACAAAGAAAAAAAGATGAAATCACATTGTTGGGAAACGTCATCCTGAACTGCTTCTACTCCTGTCCACTTGAGACCTACACTCTTAAAAATAAAGGTTCTTTATCGGCATTTACGGCTCCATGAACAAACTTTGACATCCATGGGGCCTTTCAAATGCACAAATCAAATTCTTTAGATTGGAAAAAGGTTCTTTAAATTTTTAACATGTTATAAATGTATCATTTTTGGCCCTCTATTGGTTAAAAAAAGAAAACTGTGTTTTGCGGAAGAACTTTGTTTTGGTTGTGCTTCGTCTCTGCATGACTGTGCAGAATATGACCCTTCACAATACACTGTAAAAAATATTGTTGGTTTAACTTAAACAAGTTACCTGGTTGCCTTAAAATTTTGAGTTCATTGAAATAAAAAAATTGAGTTAATACAACAAAGGAAATTGGTTTAATAAATAGAAACTCAAACTATTATGCTATCTGAATCACATTCATTAAGTTGATTTGGCAGAAGAAAAAAGTTTTTTACAGTGTAGATAATGGTTTACAATGAACGAAAATGAATAAGAAAGCTATACATATGGCATACCCCGCCTTTTTAAAACCTTTATTTTTAAAAGTGTATACTAAAGAATTGTACTTTTCAGTTTGATAAACATACATTCTCCTCTCAGCAGAGAGAGCACCAGAATACCAAACCTTTTCATGGGTCAGTTGCATCAGTGCAGTTTTTAATAACACTACAGCAACAGGGAGGTGTTATGACTGTAGGGAGAACCTTTGCGCACTGCAGTGTTGAGCGAGGGTGTGTTTGAATCATGCAGAGTCATGTGGTGTGTCTTCGGCTTTAAGGTGTCCCCAAGGTCTTACTGGATATTGATTCTTCCTGGTGTCAGACAGCTTTTTGCATACACATCTTGAAAAATCACTCTGAGTAAAAAAAGATTGTGCTTAAAGGGGTATTATGCCCTTTTACAAAGTCTTGATTTGATTTTTGGGGTGTACAAGAATATGTTTTCATGCTTGATTGTTCAAAAAACGCATAAAAAAAACAAAACATATTTTACATTATTACAGCACCTCTTTCCCCAGTCTGGCTCAAGCTGATTCCGATGAAGCCTCTTCTTCCGAAATACGAAATGTGTTGTGATTGGTTAGCTGGCCCAGTGTGTTATGATTAGCAGTTTTCCATGGGAAAAAAGTGGAAAAGCATAATAGGACCCCTTTAAATGCAATGTTCTTGTCCCTATAATTACTTGTATTGCAGAATGGTTTGGATCAAAATAACCTGCTAAATGCCACTTCATGCTTCTGGTGTGAATATAAAAAATCTTTCTAGCTATCCTTCTTTCTTTTGTTAGCATGGGAAGGGTGACCTCATGCATTCAATTTGTCAATGCAGAGCACTTAAAGTGATTGGCAAATGCCTAAAGCCTAATGTTGTTGAAAAATGGTTAATGGTTATGTTATTGTGATTATTTATATTATTCACATTAAACAAATTTTCTTCTTCATTTTCGAATTTACTTTATACCAACCACTGTGCAGTTTTAGGTAATGAATGAAGTAATCTTTCATGAGTTCACACAGGTGTCCTAGGAGAATAAACACAGGTGTTTGACAACCATAAAGTGTCCTGATAATTCCTGATAAAGTGTAATTTTTAAGAGATTTCAAAAGTTTGGGGTCGACAAGATTTTTGATGTTTTTGAAAGAAGTTTCTTCTGCTCGCCAAGGCTGCATCTAAAATACAGTAAAACAGTAATCATGTGAAATATTACAATTTAAAATAACTGTTTTCTATTTGAACATATTTTAAAATGTAATTTATTCCTGTGATGGCAAAGATGGATTTTCAGCATCATTACTCCAGTCTTCTGTGTCACGTGATCCTTCAGAAATTAATTTTAAAATGCTGATTTGCTGCTCAAGTAACATTTCTTATTATTTTCGATGTTGAAAACAGTTCTAAACAAAAATATTTTTGTGGGAACCATGATTCTTTGATGAATAGAATGTTCAAAAGTTATTTTGTAACATTAGGCCTATTTTTACTCCGTTTAATGCATGCTGAATAGAAGTATTAATTTGAATACCAAAAAAAAAAGTGAATGATTGTGTGTATTGTACATTTGATGTTTTCATACCGTGAATGATTGTGTGATGTACATTTGATGTTTTCATACCGAATGGAATCACATTAATTTAACTACTTTACATGTGACTGAAGTGTCCAAATACATTGCATTTTGAGGCCACGGTGCATCCAAAGTTAATGTGGGTGTTGTACCTGTAAAGGGCAAGCCCAGTCTGAACCAAAGATTCTGAATCAGCACTTTCTCTTTAGAGACTTCGACGCCCAAGTCATGAGGGGTGAAGATCCATCCATCTTTCATTCTCCAGGTCTGACAGCATCTGTTACACGAAGCTTACAACAGTAGCGGAAGGATCACCTGCTAAGCATTGGCAGAGGCGCGTTTCACACCGGCACCTCCAATTAATTGCTCCGCTCTCCGGCTGGGAACGTGGGATGTTTTGATGGAAAAAGGCTGCTTGTGATGCACAGGGCTTTCACCGTCTTGCTGCAGTTCCCGTGGCTAACACTCTAACAGGCGCTGGGCGAGCAGGAAGAGACGCCTGGAGAATCAGGGATGCTCATAGTGGGTTAATCATACACATCCTCCACAACTGGCCCACGTCAACTTCCGAATCGGCACGATTGCTCGCTCCATCCGCGGACCTTTTGCAGGTATTTACATCGCATTTCTTAGGGTTTTTGGAGGTGCGCGGTCACGAGGAGGCGCTGTCCAGCGACGGTGGTGCTGAAAACGGCTTGTGTATTAGATACTGCCGAGCCTTTGCGGCGGGGGTTCAAGTAAGGTAATGCACCAAGACTACTGAGGTCGAAACGACTGCTAACGCAAAACACTTTGTAGAGATCCTAGCGAGCTTGGGCCATATGACTACTGTCCTGCTCTGGATTAAGGGAGTCATTGGTCGCTAAGTACAAAGTTACCTTCTGGATCTCTGACCCCCGGAAGTTGATAGGTATATTTTTTTTATCTAAAATACGCACGGTGGTGATAGACAGTGACGCAAATGAATTGAATTAGCTCAGCACTGTGGGTTTGCTAGTATGACAGGCTAATTGTCGCTATCAGCATCAGTTGCACGGAGGGATTTGAATCTGTCACAGTGGAAGATGTGAGTGACATTTGCTCGATTATTTTAAGTCAAAGATCAGCGATGAAAGAAAATGCATGTGCAAAACCGGTTTCACATTGCACCTTCTGAGCTGAAGGACAAAACGTTCTGATCAAGTTGTGCATGCTTTATTGAGCTGCAGTCTCGTCAATTTAGCTATTAATATTATTAAGTCTACGCGTAAAATTTGTTATGTGTATGTATAAAGGATAGATATTAATATTTTAAGCGTTTCATTTATTATCGTCATTTTTATTATTATTGAAACCAATGTTTATTTTAATTACAGATCTGGCAGTAAAACGATATCTGCTCTCACGTTTTTGAAGTGCCAAGGACAAGGACAAGAACACTTGAAAAGCCATCATGAATTTCTTGATGAAGGCAGCTTTGGGAGGTGAGTGTATATTCCCATTAGAAGATTAAAGTTGCAATGAAAGACTTGAATCAGTGCTGTAGTGCTGCAGCAGCGGTCACGTGCGCGCTCCCTGAAAGTCGTTCGCTGTTCAGCTTTACGCACCAGAGAGAAGGTTATGCTACTGTCTGAAGCAACACTAGTCGGCGTTGGGCTGCTCTTTCCGTGTCAGAGACACACTGTATACCTCTGGTTGGAGGACACTGTCCCGTACAGCATGCCATTTGCCTCTCATCATCATTATTAGGCGCTTTCTTCGAATGGGGTACAGAAGACCTGAGATTTTTAGTTTTTTTGTTTCTACCTTTCGAAGAAATTGTCTGTGGAAGGAGGTTCTTAACCTTCAGTCTATTCATTTATTGTCTATATTAATTAAAGATCAAAATTACTTAGACCAATTTTATTAAATTAAAATAAACAATGGCAGAATGGCTAACAGGGTTACACATTTAGTCTAGCTAATTTTGAAACAGATGTTTTTTTCATACATAAAAAAATAAAATCTGGTAATAGTTGAATGGTTAAAGGGATAGTTTAATAATAAATGTCAATAATTACTCACGGAACACAAATGAAAATCTTTTTTTGATGAAATCTGAGAGCTTTCTGTCCCTCTGTTGACAACTACGCAACTACCACTTTGATGCTTCAAAAAGTTCATAAAGAGATCTTAAAACAAATCCATATGAATTGAACGGTTTACTCCAAATTTTCTTAAGAGACACGATCGCTTTATATGACCAGCAGGTTGAATTTAGGCTTTTATTCACATATAAACATTCATCAACGCACACATCAGTTATGGTAAACGTAAGCTCAAGCATGTTCACTTGACATGCAAAAAACCAATGAGGTTCATTCTCGTGTTACGCAGCACGTTTGAGTTTCCGCAAGAACCAATGAGGTTCATTCTCTTGTTACGCAGCATGTTTGAGCTTCCGCAAGAACCAATGAGGTTCATTCTCGTGTTACGCAGCACGTTTGAGTTTCCGCAAGAACCAATGAGGTTCATTCTCTTGTTACGCAGCATGTTTGAGCTTCCGCAAGAACCAATGAGGTTCATTCTCGTGTTACGCAGCACGTTTGAGTTTCCGCAAGAACCAATGAGGTTCATTCTCTTGTTACGCAGCATGTTTGAGCTTCCGCAAGAACCAATGAGGTTCATTCTCGTGTTACGCAGCACGTTTGAGCTTCAGCAAGAACCAATGAAGTTCATTCTTGTGTTACGCAGCGCGTTTGAGCTTCAGCAAGAACCAATGAGGTTCATTCTCGTGTTACGCAGCAGGTTTCAGCTTCAGCAAGAACCAATGAGGTTCATTCTCGTGTTACGCAGCACGTTTGAGCTTCAGCAAGAACCAATGAAGTTCATTCTTGTGTTACGCAGCGCGTTTGAGCTTCAGCAAGAACCAATGAGGTTCATTCACGTGTTACGCAGCACGTTTGAGCTTCCGCAAGAACCAAGACAGAATTTTCATTTTTGGGTGAACTAACCCTTTAAGCTTAACAAATGCAGTAAAGTTTGTGTAAAAATCTACAAGAAATTTGAAAGATATTGCTCACTTGTTTGGTAACACTTTACAATAAGGTTCATTAGTTAATGTATTAACTAACATGAACAAACCATGAGCTGTATTGCTTTTTACTGTATTTGTTCATCTTTGTTAACGTTAGTTAATAAAAATACAGCTGTTCATGATGTTCACAGTGCATTTACACAATGTTAACAAGATTTTAATAAAGTATTAGTAAACGCTGAAATCAACATTAACAAAGATTAATGAATGCTGTATATGTGCAGTTCATTATTATTTTAATGATTACTAATGTACCACATGGTTTCCCATCATAAGTAAGGGTCCAAATGATGTCACTTCCTGGGTGTCACCAATTTTAAGTAATGTTACATGTTTTGAAATTGGGGGAAAATCATGTGGGAACAGGGTTAGAAACAGCAAAATATTATGTTTTTGTTCAATAAAATTAGATTTTTGATTTTAATTGATTTTAAATAAATGTTTCAAATTATGTGCTTATAGCTACTTTTCGTGTTCGGCTATTTTAATGCAATATAATAGTTTATTAAAGTCACCCTGAAATCAAAATTATTTGTATGCAATATTGCCTTATTCTAAATGATTTAAATTTTTTTGCACATCATTAATATTATATATTTTTTTATTTTTTTATATTTTTATTAATGTGTACTAGTAATTTATTTGATTAAAAATGACTTACCCTCCCTTTTATAACATCTCTTCTCTGATGACATGTTTACTGGTATGAGGGCGGGACAACCTGTCACTCACGTGAAATCACAGCAATAGCAAACCAAAACCATCCAATCAATTCCTGATGGACAAAATCAAGTCCCGCCCAACATTTTTTCTTGTTCGAGAAGCAGTTTCATTCGGAAATACGTCACAATATGGAAGAAAAGACTATCTAACAAGGTCTCTACCCTACCGTGTATTTCTGGACTGTGCCATAGGATTCATACCATGAAGTACCATATAAATACCATGGTGCATGAATATAGAGGCAAGGCTCTGGTTCATATAATAATGGACCATCTCTCACCTTCAATATGCCTAATGTGAAAGCTTGTTTGTGTGGAGTGATGTGGTGAGGTCCTGTGATGTGGATGCCCAAATGGCCATGCAGTTCAAATATTTGCTTCAGCGCTTTCAGACGCGAGCTGGAGTGTGTTTACAGTAGAAGAGCTGATGTCACCACTGGAGCGAGGCCACAGAGCAGCTGACAGCAGCAGAGGACAGTGTGAAGAGCACCAGCTGCCCTCACTGTTCACAAGACTAAATATTTCAGTCTCAGAGGTATATTAGGGTCAGTGAGTCTTCAATCACAGACTTGTGTGAAAATACCAGCCTTGTTTCAACCTTTCAGAAGGAGAACCATTTCGATGCCATCTGTCGAAGGGTACAAATCTGGAAAAGACCACATGCAACACCATATGTTAACACTGTAAAGTGAGCCAGACTGGTGAATTTTTTGTTTAACCATGTCTATATGGTTGCTGTTGCTCATTTTTTTAAATATATACACTCTCTTTTTAAAACTAAAATTCAAGGATATAGGACACTATGGATTCAATTTGCCCCAAATTCACTCACAGGAGTCAAGAACATGACTTCCACAGACATACACTACACTGAAAATGAACATACAGACACAGAGAGCATATACATATATACTCAAAAACATACACAAATATCCCCTCCCCCCACCAAATAAAAATAGTGCCACCTATAGGCAGAAGGTCAATCAGAGGAATATCAAATACCAGTAAGTTCATTGTCTCACAATTAACGCTTGCTGACATTGAAATAATCTGCAAATATTAAATTATAATCTACACCAAATCAATGTCTTCGAAAGTTTGTCCACAAATTGTAAGTAATATTTTATTTTATTTTTTTACTGTATTTGGTTAACCTAATAAGATAAAAGATACTTGGAAAATTTTCAGGCAATCCAGCCACTTATGGTGTTACAATATTTTTCTTACCTGTTTTGTGTTTGTTCTTTTAGCCACAGGCTTCCATCTCGTTCTTTATGCGTTTACTCTCCTTCTCTCTTGATTTTGCACTAGTTAGAACATTCTTCGCCTTGTGTAATGTTCTGATGAGGCACAGTTTGTGTTTCAGTGGGTGGTGAGAGCCAGACCACAGAAATTGTTGATACATAGCACTCCCCCTCTTCTTCACATCACACAAAGCCAGATCATTGGCGCATATATCCTCGTTTCACATTTCAGACTTCGATGAAGAAGTCTTGGGAGATCTGAAACTAATGTTCTCTCAGTACTACTATAGAGGCAAGGTGACATTCCCTCTGTATATTTTTGGAAGTGTGTCGAGGCCTCCCTGGGACAGAGGCATTGGTACTGTGACCAGTCCATAAATTATTCCTGTTCCTGCTAGGATGCTCCACAGTGTTTCTGTTTAATTCCTCAGACAGTACTTCATTCAGTGGTTGGATAGATTCTTCATCTGATATTTTTCTCTGATGCTGTGGAATGTGTGTGTGCCTCCAGGTTAGACCAACTCTGGTGAATGCATTATTTATAAGTACACTTTTGGGTTGGGCTTTTTCTGGCTTCGTCATCATTTTATTTTTCTCCAGATAAAGTGGGATGGTGTTTTTCAGTTTATAGCAAACCAATGTAATTTCAGAACTACTAAATATACACCACCATTCAAAAGTTTTTGGGTCAGCAATATTTTTTTTTTGTATGTTTGTCTTGGAAAGAAATTCATTTTATTCAGCAAGGTTGCATTAATCTGATTCAAAAATTACAGTAAAAAAGACATTTATAATGTTCATCTATTTCAAATAAATGCTGTTCTTTTGAACTTTCTATTCATCAACGAATCCTGAAAAAAAAATTTTTTTTACGGTTTCCACAAAACTATAAAAACTGCACAACTGTTTTCATCATTGATAATACTAAGACATGTTTTTTTGAGCATCAAGTCAGCATATTAGAATGATTTCTGAAGAATCATGTGACACAGAAGACTGGAGTGACTTTTCAAAAACTTTTGAATGGTAGTTCTCCTACACTACCTAAATTATAGGCTATTAAAAACAACAATATACATTTTAATTTATAACATAACTCATCTCTTATCTGTTTGCAGGAGGCCCCCCTGATGTTGGTAAAATGCTGGGAGGAGAGGAGGACAAAGACCCTGAAGCAGAAAAAGAGAAGGAAGAGGAGAGACAGGAAGCTCTCAGACAGGAGGAGGAAGAGAGGAAGGCCAAACACACCAAGATGGAACAAGAGCGGGAAGTGATAAGACAGGGCATCAGAGACAAGGTTAGAGCAAGCAGTAGAACATCTTACATAAAGCCATCATTATCAAATAGCTTCTAGATTCATTTGCTTCTTGGAAGATAATCATTAGCCATCCTTAATGTCTCTGCCAAACCTTCTGAAGTCAACTCAGCAATATTTTTTTTTATCTTATTAAAGGGACAGGGACACCCAAAAATCATTTACTCACCGTCATGTCGTTCCAAACCTGTATGTCTTTCTTTCTTCTGTGGAACATAAAAAGATTTTTTGAAGAATGTTGGTAACCAAACAGTTTCAGTTCCCATTGACATTAGCAGACTGTTACACCTGGTATTTAAAGGGATAGTTCACCCAAAAATGAAAATGCTGTCATCATTTACTCACCCCCAAGTTGTTTAAAACCTGTATTCATTTCTTTCTTCTGCTGAACACAAAAGAAGATATTTTGAAAAATTTTGAAAAACAGTTGATGGACCCCATTGACTTCCATAGTATTTTTTTTTTTTCTACTATGGAAGTCATTGGGGTCCATCAACTGTTTGGTCTACTATGGAAGTTAATGGGGTCCATCAACTGTTTGGTTACCGACATTTTTCTAAATATCTTCTTTTGTGTTCAGCAGAAAAAAAAAAATTCATACAGGTTTGAAACAACTTGAGGGTGAGTAAATGATGACAATTTTCATTTTTGGGTGAACTATCCATTTTAAGATGTGTTTTGGCCGATCGGAACACAAGTAGACGAGGGAGACACATACCCATTTACACCTGGTGTTTTAATCGGTCTCTTTTGTCCACTTTCAACCACTTCTGTCCTGATTTCTTCGAGGGGAGGGTCTATGGGCGGGTAAATGTATGGGTTTTTTTTTCAGATCTTTCGATCGAATGGACAAAATAAGCTTAAATAATTTACATATGAACGATGAAATGATGGATAAAGCATAAGGAGAGCAGCAGCTTTCGTTTCTGCTCTGACAGCCGCAAGTCCACGCCGAACACTAAGTGCGTGCAGGAATGGTGAGAGAACATTGTGCTTGGTACATTTTCCGTCTTCAAACCAAACTTGGGTCTTCAGCCGACAAAGTTTAAATCCAGTCATAATGTTTACGCATTAGGTCAGGCGGAGAATAGGCGGTCTTTTGTGGCTGTTCAGACACATTCGACCACATGAGCAATTACACTTTGAAATCAATCCGGTCTAATCCGTTTTCGACTAACTCTGTAAGTGGTCGAAAGTGGACAAATTCAAAACATTTACACCCCGTTTACACCTGTATTTAGTGTCGTCCGCTTGTGATCCGATAGACCAAAACATATCTTAATACCAGGTGTAAACAGGGCCTAAATGGACAAAAAATTCAATGGAAGTCAGCGGGAACCAAAACCGTTTGGTCATCAACATTCTTCAAAATATCTTCTGGTATGTTCCACAGAAGACAGAAATTCATACAGGTTTGGTACAACATGAGGGTGAGTAAATTATGACAATATTCATTTTTAGGTGGACTATCCCTTTAATGACCATCAAAAAAAATGCTTAAAATACGATACATATTGTCACTATCCACGATAAATATTGTTGCATTTTTGTATTGCGATATATTGTGACACGATATATTGTTACACCCCTACTAGGGAATGTTTTTTTATTATACAAAATGTTTTAATTTTTAACATTTAAATGCTCTATGGTTGTGTATCAGTACGGCATCAAAAAGCGAGAAGTGGCCGAAGCCGAGGCGCAGGCGGCCATGGAGCAGGCGAGCGAAGGCAGTCTGACCCGTCCAAAGAAAGCAGTACCATCCGGCTGCGGAGACGACGACGAGGAGGAAAACATCATGGACACGATGATGAAGTATCTACCGGGCCCCCTGCAGGACATGCTCAAGAAGTAATACCCTGAATAATCTTGAGCACACGGAACTAGATATTATTTTAACGTGTACTGACTTCGGCGGGAAGAGAGCACACTAGAGCAAAACACCATTTACCTTTCACACATTTCGATTCGTGAGGATCTTTAGATATTAGTGACCGATCAATCAAGCGAGAGGGGTTAATTATCAGAATATAAGCCATATTTTATCTTTGCGCGGAAACCTGAAATCACATCATCTCTTTGGCAGTTATTTATTATCCAATACGTAAAAAGCAATATATATATGCATGAATTGTTCGAGTGTCTGTTCCACCTGTCTGTGTTCATTTAGCGTTCGAAATGAGGAAAAAGTATCGTTAACTTTGTTGAAGACATTCTAGTCTTGCATGTGTGTGTCCATAGTGTTTGTGTGCTCACTGACATCTTGTTTTGAGATTGCAATCAGATAAAGAAGGCAATAACATTTCCCCACGCTGTAAGCTAAATGACAACAACCTTTATACATTTGTCAACTATGCCATTTAGCTCATTCTGGTGAATCTTGTCACACTCGCACTGTAGTTCATAGTCTGGAACATGTAATGCCTCAATTCAGTTTAACAGTGTTGTCGAGATGCGTTTTCACATCGTCATTGCGCTTTACGTCAGATTTACGACTGAAACTCAGTTTCACAGGGACACTCTATGTGTTTTGAATGGACTGTAATTTCTCTGTTTGGAGCCATGGGGGAATTTTTTGTCTGTGACCTACAACATTCTCAGCAATAATAACATATTCTGTTTGCTTGGCTTGCAGTAAAACAAGAAATAAAATCGTATGAATTGTATGAATGGCTCTAATGTTTTAAAAAAAGATGAAAAGTGATATGTCTGTCTCAAGAATTTATGTGTATGGCACTACAATAAAACAGTCACACAAATCTAGTGTTTGCGTTTCAATACTGAAAACAGAATTGAATGGAATATGGGATATTTCAATATTTTAAGAGGAAATGTGTAGTTAGCATGATGTATGTTTGATTTTATGAACAGATATTAGGCAAATTGAGAGACTAATATATATATACACAATCAAAAGTTCGGTGTTTGGGATTTTTTTCAAAAGAAATTAATACTTTTATTCAGCAAGAATGCATTAAATTCATCAAAAGTCGAAGATATTGTTAATGTTACAAAAAAAATTGTTTAAATACATGCTGTTCCATTTAGCATTTTCTATTAATCAAAGAATCCTGACAAAAAAAATGTATCATGGTAATTATTACTATTGACAGTAATAAGAAATGTTTGATTGAAGGATCATGTCACGTGACTAGTAATGATGCTGAAAATTCAGCTTTGTATCACAGTAATAAACTACACTTGAAAATATATTAAAATAGAAATCAGCTATTTTAAATTGTAATAATATTTCACAATATTACTGTTTTACTGTATTTTCAGCCTTGGTGCGACTTCTTTCAAAAACATTAAAATAAATCTTACTGACTCCAAACTTTTAAATAGTAGTGTATATGTACTTGCATGTTAATCCAAATTTCACACAGCAGTAAACTAAAAACAAAATTTACATTAAACAATCCAAACATTTAAACTTTAGAAGAAAGCACAAAAAGCACAAATTCTCAAATGATGCGAACACATGAAGCCTACAGATTCTTTGTATCTGAAAAGGTGCAGCCACCATTAATACACTAAACCATAAAGTGGCACTGTTAGTCAAACTTTTATGAGCATAAATATTTAAATAGCATTCCCGGTATGAATGTGATCATTGAAAGAAAAAAAAACACGTTTCTGCTGAGGGCAACATTTCCACACAACTTTTTCAATCTTTATTTACTCAATAAACCACATACAGTAGGTGCACTAATAAAATGTACATTATGTGCACCAGCCCAGGCACTCTATGGCAATGATTATGGGCCTGCTTCCAAACACGGGAAAAGACAATCAACAGTGAATTTTCCCTTTTTGGTTCTGAACAGGACAAAGTCCTATAAATGTTCTGTCCTTTAAACAGTAGGAAAATGTTTACATCCATAAAACATACAGACTTTTACTGTACTGGGAGAGTGCAAAAGGAGTAAGGCCTGATCACGGACAAATATCTGAGAAAAACACACACACACACACACACACACACACACACGCTCTGCTAAATCACTGCACATGCAAGATTGCAAATGATGCCTAGTCTCACGAAAACTGCACAGAAATGATCAGGACACATTTTATCTCAAAAACAAGATGCATTTTTATATGAAATATATATTTTCCAAAACATTTACTCAAAAAATGTGATAAAATCAAAGCCATAAATCTAAACAAGTTAGCTTTCGGTAAGAATTTGTTCGTGCGCAATAACAACATTTCCAATAGATGAAATTCGGCTTTCGAACGAACATTTTTGACCGTGAACAAGTGTGGCTATTTTTTTCAGGACCATTTAACCTTTTTGAATCATGTCCAGGATTTTTTGGTGTGTGTGTGTGTGTGTTCACACAACAAGTGCAAAAACCTTTACCAAGTTTTGTACCATTCTAATAAAGTAAAAAAAAACTAAAAAAAAACGATGTTACTTCGTGAGAGCAGGCATAGACAATACATATAGTTTTATGACAGGTTTTCTATTGTGTGTTATGATCCTCACTCAAGAGTAAAAAGCATTTGAGGAACACTACTAGAGGGAACACAGTCTACACATCAATCAAATTCATTTTATAATAAGTGGTTATCATAGAAAGAGACTGTTAGTATAATAAGAGCAATAATAATATTATTGCTAATTGTGGAAAATGAAATACAGCTTGTCCTGAACATGAAAGAAGATGTTTTCTCTCATCAAACAAAGAATATAAAATCTATAAATAATTTCATAAATATGATGGAGCGGTGCCAATACATAGAGCTTGATTTTGTGTGCTTTCAGGTGACCAATAAAGGTAGATTCATACTGACTTCGCAAAATGAATTCGCATTAATTTTCAATGTGAGTTGGTGATTTGAGGCGACAAATATGGACCAACAATGCACTTCCATTGGTATTCGCCCCATAGCGGAGCTCACATGATTCTACAGTCAAATGCGCATACTAGAAACCACAGTACAGTGACTTAACGACAAATTAACCAGTTGTTAAACATTTAAAGAGAGAAGAACATGTCAAAATTACAGCATATCCCAAAAACACACGGTAAAAACATGCTTCTATGCGACGTGCGTGAGGACTACCACTATAGTGAGACTCAAACTGGCCCGGAGAAGGCAAAACCACAGCTACAATCAGTCAAGTTGGAAGTCTGATGCTCTTGGTGTGCATCCAAACACAGCAAAATGGCAGCCTTTAAGGTCAAACTGTTTACAGCAAGAAGATTATATCAGCCGAGAACATTGTGATAAACTGAGCGCCATTTTCATCTTTACTGCTTCCATCAACACAAGTAGGTGATTTTTCCCTACTAATGTTATGGCAGGTAGTTTACACATTTATAAAACGCTCTGGTAAACAGAGTGGTGTGGTACCTTCGGGTTTCCAGATCTGGGGCTTTGAAAAAAAGCATTCTGAATTGAATAATTTTCTTTACATGACCCTGTGGGTTACCTGTAAAAGGAACAGAAATGGAGGGAGGCTATATGGGATGAGATGGGGTGTGATGTGATGTACAGTGTACTGGTGCAGGTCCCAGGCCATAGAGGGTTCTCCCGCGGCTGCTACACGTTTGTCCGACATTTAGGAAAGATGGGCCCTCCTTCAAGCCTTCTCTTTCTTACTGCACACACAAACAAAAAAGGGTCGATCACTTTTGAGGACATAAAAAAGGTGACATACTTAGGAATTATACTTTCATTATAACAGCCTACAAAGGGTTCAATAATATTTTATGTTCTGCTTTGTTTTTAGCCCTGTTAATTCTTGCCCTGTCAGAATTTTCATAGCCCCACTAATTTCTTTAAATTCTTAATGTTTTTTATAAATAAAATAATTAAAAAACATTTAATAAATGTAAAATATTTTCTAAACATTAAAAACAAAATGAAATAATGTGCTATAATAACTGCCATTTAAAACCATACTGTAACTGCATTAATGCTATGAATTCATACATGCATTTTTTTTGCTGGAAAACAATACATTTCTGATTTCTTTTCTTCCAAGACTATTAAAGGATATTCTTACAATTTCTCATAAAAACTTTGTGTTAGACATTGGGAAATCCTTATTGCATTTGTAGATACCAAAGACAGAAACTGGAAATTGCGATCAAAGGAATAGTTCACTCAATTAAAAGTGTAATTTGTATGGCTTCAAAAGACTTGAAATATAGCGCGGGTCAAATAGGCCTCTTTTATGGTGCTTTTTGGAGATCAAAAGCTCCAGTCCCCAATCACTTTTACTGAGGCATTCTGTTAATTCTCCTTTTAAAGAAAGCCATATGCGTTTGAAAAAATAATCATAATTTGGGGAGAACTATTCCTTAAAGAAAAAGCTCTGCATGCACACCAAGCCAGAGGCCATTTTCAATAATGTTTATGTAGATTTGGCATCAGAATACTCTTTCTATGCAAAAGCAAGTAAAGACTAAACCTGAAAACCTGAAGAAAAACCATCTGACAGTCGGACAAACAGCCCAACACAACAGCACAGACGAACAAAACGACCAAGAAACAACCAGATAATAAAAAACAGACAGGTTTTGAATTCACTTTGATGGAGGGAAATGCAGTAGTGGAGATGCTGAAGCGGCAGAAGGGAGCTTGAGGAAAAGTATAAAAGTTCATAACGATCCAGAGACTTGAGGTATTGCGAAAAGGCGAATAAGAGCAAAAAGACAGCAGGTAGTGCCCAGAGGGAGAGAAGGAGGGCAAGACTCTGTTTACTTGGGTTTTGATGTGAACTTGAACTTTTTACAGAAGGCTCTTTCCAGCTCAGGGACCGACAGAGTGAATGTGATCGGCCATCTGCGCCGACCGAACTACACGTGCTGTAAATACATACATGGCATGAAACACACCAATACTTACACTACCATTCAAAAGATTCGGGCCAGTAAGACGATTTTTTTAAGACATTAATACTTTAAGGAAGGCTGCATTAAATTGTCAAAAAGTGACATTCTTATTTCAAATAAATGCTGTTCTTTTTTCTATTCATCAAAGAATCCAGAATTCTTTTTTTATCATGGTTTCCACAAAAATATTAAGCAGCAAAACGGTTTTCAACATTAATAATAATATGACATGTCAACTTTGCCATCAATTGTAATAAGATTTCACAATATTGCTGTTTGTACTGCATGTTTAACCAAATAAATGTAGCTTCGGTAAGCATAACTGGATTGTACCCATATCAGCACATCCAGCACACAAACACACGAGTACACACACACACACACACACACACACACACACACACAAAACAACAATCAATGTTAATTCCGAAAATACACATACAAATAACAAATCTGACAGCATCAGAGCGTGTATTTCTTACCAAGGTCATTGTTGCTCATCATGGCATTAGATCCACGCAAGCGTGGGCCCTGCTGGGTGAAATGGTATCCGAATTTCAACAGAGTAGTGTTCTTCTCCAAAATGTTAGCTATCTCCATCTCAACCTTATTACCCAAAGGCTGGCTCTGTATCACAAAGACACAGATGATATACATGTAAGATATAAATACAGAATATAATGCAATAACTCTTTTAAAGCAGTTCTACCACTTGGGTTCATTTGCCCCTCCATCATCATTAACTTCAGACTGAACCCCTGACCTCATCGATAATGGCTCAGACCTTTATATAACTTAATTCTGTGTATAAGTGTGTGAGCGTACCTGGTTGTCAATCTTTAGCTCCTGCAGTGTAGTGTTGCTCTTTAAGGATTCCGCGAGTGCCAGAATTCCAGCTCCAGTAATGAAGTTTGACTCCACGTTTAGACTCTTCAGAGTGGTGTTCACTTTCAGCATGTCTGCTAGGCCTGGGAACCAACAACATTACACGTTTAATATCGACATTGCCGTTCCAAAGTTTGGGCTCAGAAAGATGTTTTATGGTGTTTGAAATAAGTCTTTTATGCTCAACCGAGACTGCATTTATTTGATCTAAAATATAGTAAAAACTGTAAAATTGTGAAATATTATTACAATGTTTTTTTTCTATTTTAATATATTTTAAAATGTAATTTAATCCTGTGATGACAAAGCTGAATTTTCAGCATCATTACTCCAGTCTTCAGTGTCACATGATCCTTCAGAAATCATTCTAATATACTGATTTGGTGCTCAGGTAACATTTCTTATTATTACCAAATTTAAAAATGGTTGTGCTGCTTAATACTTTTAATATAAAAGAAAAACAATTATATTATATATTAAAAAAATCTGGATTCTTTGCTGAATAAAAATTCAATGCGTGTGTATACGTATGTATGCATGTATGTATGTATGTATATATACATATTTGGATTAAGTATTACAGTAATGTGCTTAATTGTCAGGAGTCACAATTCCAAAAAGGAATTCCAGGCTGCATTTTCTGTATGGAAATTATTTGAAAAATCTAAACTTTGAGAATGAGCGTGCTTCTTTAACTCACAAAGGCTACAGGATCGTTACTTCTGGTGCCAACGATGCTCAGGCGCTCCACAACACTGTTCCCTTTAAGAGCTTCAGCATATGCTTTCAAAGTTGGGATTGGAATATTCTACATATCACCAGAAAGAAAAAGAAAAACAGAACACATAACAGGGCAAACCATCAAAACGGCAGGCTAGCAGACACATAAAAACACACTATTAAACAGAAAGTATAAATAAAAGAGTGAAAGCGGCACCTTGATGTTATTTAGGTTGACCTCAATAAGATCTGGATCATTGCTTTTGATTCTCTGTAGTGTTTCCTCTACATCTGTGTCATTGGGCTGTTCATCTGGCACTGGCTTATACTGAGTGCACTGGATTACACCTGTGTTTATAATACAACTCTGAATTACAACAAACATGTGGTTCAGGCCAGATAAAACACAATACTATATCACACGGCACACACCTATTTAAGGTGGTCCCAAGCCACATTACAGATGTATGGGTTTGCATTACATTTATTTACATTTTACATATATCATATGTATTTGGCAGACACTTTTATCCAAACTGACAATGCATTCAAGATTAAAATTGTGTTCTACAGGAATAGGAATACTTTACAGAATTAAATAAGTTGAATTTATTTTCTCTCTACCTGATGATTAAAATTATTCGCAAAAATATCCTTTAAAAAATGAAAGGTCGAGCATAATTTGTTTGTAGATGCCATATGGTTTGATATTTTGCATTTGACATTCAGGCATGTTTAAAGGTGCAGTGTAAAAAATGTTTGCAATTTTTACAGAAAGAAATACTGTAAAAATGCTACAGTAAAACATTTAAATTGGTTGACTACGTTACCTTTCCATATAAAGAGAAAAACTGTAAATGGTTTAACATTACACATTACATACACTGCATAGATATTTTACTTCTTATTTTTGTAATCAGTAATGTACATTAGTGTGTTTCAAATTATATTTTATGTCATTTAGTTCATGTTTATTGCATTATATTAGCATCAAGTGCGTTACCCTGATGGTGTACGTCTTTGTACGCATGTACAGTTAAAGTAGTTAAGTTAACATTATATCAGTTAATGGTTATAAGTTGTATACAGGCATGCCTGTAAAACTGGAAACATTTTCATAGTATTTTTTACAGGGAATTACTGTCAACCACAGCTGCCAGATATTTGAATTTAACAGGATTTATTTGTATTTATTTTTTACAGTGTGCCTTAAGTTTCCAAGCAGTTTCAACCTAACTTCATCCAATATACTATAATATATAACTTGTACTAATATGAAGAGTTCAGATGCAAAAGCCTCTAAATGCCATCTGAAATTTTCTTATAGAATGATCATTTTTATCAAGCTTGTATATTTAAGTTCAATAATTTCACTTAAATGGCATTGAAGATTACCTAGTATTTGTCATTTAAGTGAAATTATTGAATTTAAATATACAAGCTTGATAAAAATGATCATTCTATAAGAAAATTTCAGATGGCATTTAGAGGCTTTTGCATCTGAACTCTTCATATGAAAGGAAAGGAAAGGAATGGAAAGGAAAGGAAAGGAAAGGAAAGGAATGGAAAGGAAAGGAAAGGAAAGGAAAGGAATGGAAAGGAAAGGAAAGGAAAGGAAAGGAATGGAAAGGAAAGGAAAGGAAAGGAAAGGAATGGAAAGGAAAGGAAAGGAAAGGAAAGGAATGGAAAGGAAAGGAAAGGAAAGGAAAGGAATGGAAAGGAAAGGAAAGGAAAGGAAAGGAATGGAAAGGAAAGGAAAGGAAAGGAAAGGAATGGAAAGGAAAGGAAAGGAAAGGAAAGGAATGGAAAGGAAAGGAAAGGAAAGGAAAGGAATGGAAAGGAAAGGAAAGGAAAGGAAAGGAAAGGAAAGGAAAGGAAAGGAAAGGAAAGGAAAGGAAAGGAAAGGAAAGGAAAGGAAAGGAAAGGAAAGGAAAGTTAAATATGGAACATCATGACTACTACAAGATAACAGTTTTAATTTTAGGTTAAAGCAACCTTGAAATAACACTTAAATCATCATGCAGATAACATAATATACTGAACATCCCATGCAAATATTCAGCTTATGTATAAGAAACATTCTGGAAATGTTAGAGCAGCACACGATGTTGCAGATTAACCTACTGGAGTGATCCGTGGCTTAGAAACGGTGGAGCAGGGGAGAGGACAGAGAGAATTAGGAATGAAGATGTGAAAATGGAGTGGAGAGGACTAAAGGACAGACCAGACAGAGGCACATCGTGAGATAGACACACACAGAGGAGGTTCAAATTAGTCAGTGAAATTACAGATGGATTGACTCATTTGAATATGAATTAATATTGAAATTAGTGAACTGAATTTAATTATGCCTTAATAAAAGATTAAGTGAGGTTACAAAATAACAGTAAAAACTGGATTCTTTCAAATCCATTACGGATCATGTGCATACCCATCTAAAGTCTGAATTATATATTTATTTATTTTTTAAATAATACAATTTCATAATTCAATTTATAAAATGGTGTCTTGGATTCAAAAAAGCATAGTCTACTACATACAGGAATTAAATTGGTAACATAACACTGTACCTGCTATATCGCACAATTCTGCATCAGTTGCACTAGATAGCGCCTCTTCTAGTTCAGGCTCAAGAGTGACATCTTCAAGGATAGGGTCCACTTTTGTCTTTGGCTCCCACACTTTTCCTACACACACACATACACAAACAGAGAGTGAGGGGAAAATGCCTTCATTTATTTTTGCTAAAATGATGACTGTCCTACATATGCCATGCCGTCATTTCAAAATCATGATTTTGCCCCCAAAAAACTCATTTCAAAGTGTCAGTATACTTTTAAAAAAGGAGACAATACTTCAGTGAAAAACAAGTTTGATGCATAAATGAGACTGAAGAAAATGAAGACAAATAAAAAGTAAATACCACTTGTGAACAATGTAACCGTGTATCATTTCTAGCTGTTATTTCATCATGTTATGCAAAACGAGTAAAATACAAACTGTGTACGGTATGAATCTTTCATTTAGATTCATAAAAGTGATGTGACATTTTTATTAGTTGAACAAAGTAGTTTGTTGTTTATTTAAAATGTCATTTCACTACAAAATGTCAAACACAAAGCTGGAAAAGTCAGTCTAATGGCAATGTTTATAACTTTCAGGTTAAAGAGAGAAAAAAAAAAAAGACAGAACTTCTGTGATGTACAGTACGTGTCACACACTGTTGGACAGTATTAATGGACAAATTACAAACTAATGAAAGTATAAAAAGTTCATTTTCTAAAAGATCTAAATGCAAGTCGCTTCTCACCTCTTTTCTCGCCAGTGTAGGGGACAAGATCATCTCGGTCTGGATGTTCTTTGGCTTGTTTCTCCAGGTGAGCTAGAAGGTCATCTCTCTGGAACGTTCCGGTTGGAGATTTCTTAGTCTGATCCCTCTGTCTATATCCTGCTGGCAACAGTGCGTTCTGAAAACAATACAATTCATAAAACATTTTGTCATCAAACTGTCATAAAAAGCACACCGAATGTAAGATATCATATTAAAATAAAAGATGAATTTGCCATATCTTAAAATGTCATGGATTCTAATACCATCACTTTACCAAAGTACAGTCACAGGAGCCAGTTTCCACCAATTTCTGTCTTTTGCAACTATTTGATACAGGTTTTATTAGATGAAGGGAGTGCACCTAACCCAGGTTTTCTAACTTTCAACCACATACTGAAAAGGCAAACTCCATCACCGCCTGAAACAGTGAGCAATGATAACATTCTTTTAAGTCAGGGCCTATCAGCCCATATCCACAAAAAAGGGCCGCAGAGCTAAAGGGGGGGGGGGATGTCAACGTATCTGCATGTTAAATGTGATAGAATCCAGATGTCAACGTATCTGCATGTAAATGTGATAGAATCCGAACACACAGCATTTCAAAGAGAACTCAGAGAGAACAGAACTTTATACGGAACCTCAGTATTGTTTATTCTTAGCGCAGGTAAAATTGAGCAAATGGAGACAAATTAATTCTAAAGTGACATTTAAAATCATTAAAGTAGAGATTTCCACTGCTAAATTTATAGCAAAATTTAGTGTTTCGGGAAAAGGCTCGGCTTTGGTGGAGAATGTTTATTTTTGTTACATGTGAACGGATTAACTTTTGTTCCAGCACCAGTATTTATGGTAAACTTCTGCACCTCTGGCTGAACATCTCAGTAAGGGAGAAGAAATTCTCTTTTCCCTCTTCTCTGTTGCTGGACATTTATCCTACGTCTGTGTCTAAATCTGTCAAGAAGTGCTTAGATGCTGGAGTGAAACCAGATTCCTGAAGAGAAAATGAAAAAAACTGTGGTCTGAGTGAGAAAAAGAACACTATCAACAGAGAGAACCACAGCCTTACGACAGTGGATTCCCTTAAAAACATTACTCCAATACAATACAGCACAGCACACACAAACCACTGTAAAACAACACATACAAACTACTGTAAAACAACACAGTCCTGTCAAACTGACTCCACCATGATAAACTCAGAAACTTCAAAGTCCAGACAAACAAACAAAACAAAAAAACAAATATAAAGGGCTTCTCAAACAAAAATGGCATTGAAACAACAATGTCCAACACCAAACAAAACATAAAAATGGGCTACAACACAGTCCAAATAAAACGACACAGTCCAGTCAAACAAACACCATTACACAAACAAACAAGCCGAACAAACACCAAGAAATAAAGTCCAGACAAACATAACAGACTAGGTACCAATACAATGCACTCAAAAAAACACCATTACGCGTGATAGAAAATAGTCTAGCAAACAAACATGACTATGAATGAAACAACAGTCCAGACAAACAAAAACACAAAAATAAAGAATGAATGACAAAACAAAAAAAATGGCACTGAAAAACAATCTTCAACGCAAATAAAACAAAAATGGATACAACACAGTCCAGCCAAACAAATACCATTACACACACACACACACACCAGTCCAGCCAAAAAATAACACCAGGAAACAACACAGTCCAGTCAAACTAATCAGACTAGGTAGCAAAAGTCTGGTCAAACAAACTCCCTTATACATAAAAAAATAAAATAAAATAAAAAAACAGTCCAGACAAACAATCACCTCTAGGAAACAACACAATCAAGACAAGTGGTCCAGACAAACAAACCAGACTAGAAAACAACAACCCCCTCACACAACTTAATCGTTTTCAGTGCCAAAGCAGTACTTAAAAGTCAAAATACAAAAATTACAGAAGACAGGATTTGTTATAAAATAAAAGTCTATCAACCTTTCATAATGCAAAGTATTCAGAGGCAACTAAACTATGTGAGCACATTTATGAATTGTGTGTTGCAGCTTCATGCAGCTTTTAAGGTCGAATGTGAGATGTTTCACCTTATTTTAAGTGCACTTACATCAGGATCAAGCTCTTCAAGTTCATCCTCAAGTCTCCTGAGCTCCTCTTCACTGAGCTTCTGCAAGAGCTCATCCTCATCCACATCCCGGTACTTCTCCATCTCTTTACGGAACATGATGAATAAGATAAAAGAGAAGAAGAGGACAGAAGAAAAGAAAAGAGAGAGAGAGGCAGGAACAGTTGAGCCCCCCAACCACAGGACCTTGGTGAAGACAAGAGAGAAAGATCCATAATTAGGCCGATTCTAAATTCAAAGTTTATGATTTTCTACAGTATTTAAGTGGATTATTCTAGACAAATTCAAATCATATGGGTTATGGAGAGCACAGGTGTACTTCATATTAACTGAGGACACGCTATGCTAACATTGGACAACCAGAAAAAGCACATATTTTGTCTTAACTTTGGACAGTATCTGCTCTGCTTTTTAAAACTTAAACGTTTGAATGTCTCTGTGCAAAATGTTTTACTTATGCTTGCTTTTTTTAAATGCATGCTAATTTTATTTTTTTAAATATATACATCATGACTTAAACAACAGATAAATTGAGTATATTATAATAATATATCTTATGAGGGGAGAAAAAAACCGAGTAAAACTAAAGACTGGCCTCTGCTCTTTGGACCATCTCCATTGTCCTTGGTAAATCCAATAGACAAGGACATTGACCAGCAAACTCCATCACGCTATAATGCAAATTTATTATTAACATACTGCCTCTAGTTTAGGTTTCCCAAATCAATAAACTAGTTATTATATACACACTTCCAGACAGCTCCTCAAACAAATTATTTTCCACTTCAGTAAATAAAACTACAACTACTCATCTCTGAATAAAGTTGTGTTGGTTCAGATACATAACTTTTGACATTTGAACCGCAGGCTTAATCATTAATCCAAAATAATCATCTCCGAGCTTCATCTGTCCTGTTAAATGCGTATTTGTATGTTTCGTGGCTCTATGCAATGATGAAAACACAGCGTTAGTGCCGGACAGTCTATCATTCTCACTTACTTCAGACAGCGCTTATCCCACACTATATATAGCGCATGTGACAGCTGAATACTTTGACCAGATATGGTTTCTTTTCGGAGCCGCTATTTCGCACAAATGTGCTGCTGCCTCAAGCAATGATTTCTCAAATCCAAGGTTCATAGAAGAACAACGCCTGACACGGCGGAGAAAGTCCAAATATTAAAAGTAGTCGCTGCTCGAGCCTTCTTTCAAAAAGTCCAGTAGTCGGTGGCGATCAAAGAGTTTCCACAAACTCGGAGTAGCGCAGATATTCGCCCCGCCCACCGCGTAGACCTGCCAATCACTGACGCCATTCATACCGCCCACCAATCAAGTTGCAGAGACAAATGAGTCACCAAAGTGTATCGGCTTGTTGTCTTTTCGTTTAATGGTTCGAACCAAATATTAACTTAGAAATTAAACAAACATGAGAACCTAAATACAAATGTTCTTTTACAATTAGGCCATTTTCCTTTCAGAAGACACACAGAAAGACCACAGCAAACAAATCAAAGTGAAAATCAAGGGTATAAACATACAAAGCAGTAGTGTCTCACACAAAATCAACATAAATAAATCAAATTACTCCAAGACAAATGGCCCTATGGTAAAGACACAGTAAATGGAAGCTGTTCAGGTAAGAACGAGTTAATTTGGCAATGTTATAATATTATATTTTATCACAACCGCAAAAACAGGTAAAGAAATCCCTTTCCCGGGGCACTCGGAACGATAACTGAAACTATTTGTGAACGTGTAAATAAAATGAGCTGATACAAACACACATGCTTTTGAATTCCAGATCCAGCTTTCTTCAGGCTCAAGTTTTCAGCATGGTTCTGGGAAAGGGTATTTGTAACAGTCTCAAGCAGCACTGCTGATCTCATCTAAAAACTCCACCATAATGTTGTGGATCCAGATGTCATTGTTCTCTTGTGTGGTGTCCACCAGGTAGACAGAGATTTTGCACTCCCAGGGCCACTCCCCCTCCTCAACTGACTCAATCTGGGCCACCAGCGGCTTTTTCTCAACGTGGTTCCGGAACACCATAGAAGCTTCCTCACACCAGACCCCTTGCTTGACACCTGAAAACAAGTATTTTGCATGTAAATCAGAAGCATTAACACGTGCATTATTTCTGAGGTAACTTGCAATAGGGCTGGGTGATACATCAAATACTTTTTCTATTTGTCTATAATCTATATCTATTTTCTATTTGGTTAATAGCATAAAAAAATCAATACTGACAACATCAGTATTGTGATGATTTTAACATTTTTATTTGGTTGTTAACTTTCCTAAAGAATATGCAACCAGCCTTTTGTCATGACTGGTTTAAGATAAATATACTTTATGAACTGATTCAATTTAAATCAGAGATGTTATTAATCACTGATTCCATACTTAATTTTGTGAAATCATTCAAGTTCCTGTTTGGAATTTCACATGCTTTCAAAAAAGTAGTTGTAAAACAAAAACAAACAAAAGTGCAGCTAAATATTACTATTTATTATACTGGTGCATTTATAAATATAGCAAATATTCTTCCTTTTGATCTTTCGTAAAAAAGGCTTATTTTATTTTAACCATACTTCCTTTAAAAAAAATGGATCTACTATCCAACATTTCAGTGTTTGGCTGACATATATGGCTCCTCTGAAAGATACATAACTTTTTAGGCCATTTCAGAGCAAATACAATGAGTTTATTAAATATTAGTAAAAGTCTGAAAAATTATAAAGATATTATTTTGTTTTGGCTCCAGCTTCTCTCTTACCAGCCAGCTGAGCAAAAATGCCCTGGAATGGCAGCTGCCTGAACTCATCAATGAGTGGTTGGAGCTGGGAATAGTTGATCAACTCGTACTTCCCATAATCCAGTTCATACACAGAGACTAAGCCATTGGTCAGGATGCCCTTTACCAAAACACGATGCCAACTATAGATAAAGAGAGGTGACAAGACGAAGGTAGTGCGAAAGAAAGAAAGAAAAAGACAGTAAATTATTTAGTTGTGTTATTTAGGTGAGGAATTACAATCAGAGGTGCCATTCAGATCTTACTTGTTGTCGATCTTGGCAGCGTAGACGTTATTTTTCTGGATGTTGATTTGGGTTACTTCCTGTTTGTTGTAGAACAGGATCATCTCTCCCATCAGCACTACTAGCTTGTACAGTTCCTGCCACGGCTGCAGCACAAAGTGCCCAGGGTGACATGCAACCGACACAAACACATCCATATTTTGCCCGACCAGTGGTAAGTCCATCTGAGGGGGCAATGTGAGGGCCTTAGACTTTGTGGGAGATATATAGGGGCTGTCCCCTGCCTCTGACAGGATGGGTTCGGAAACCCTGGCGATCTTGCTGAAGAAGGCATCACGTTGCCAGAATGGACATGAGGCTAGCTGGTGGTTAATGCTGCTCTGACGGTCATGAGCTCCATCTCCACTGAAGAGGTAGACGTGCACAGTCCTGGTCTCATCAAGCTTGACTATCTAAACACACAACAAACATGCCAAAAAATGGACATTGCAATATTTAGTTTTTCTGTAACGTGAAAATCAGGAACTTTCTCTAGATGACTGAATAACTCTACTTGGAAAGAATTATATACACATCTATAAATAATAAATAATGTTTTACTCTGAAGACATTTTTTAGTGCAAACTATCCTTTTCGATCTGAATGATTTGGGAAAACGTGGACAAATTTGGGTGTTCAAATTTGATTAATCAAATGCTACATTCCCACTGTTTTGACACGTTCACTATAACTATGAAATACTACTACTGATTAATATGTAATAAAATAAACAAATCATTACACATTAATCATAATTATTATTATTACATAGTTACTGTAAATAAAAATAAATAAAAAGTTAAATAGTAATAGTATTTTAAAGTACAGCTGTAAAATTACAATATTTACATTACAGTGCGTTCACTTCAAACCAGAGCTTTTATTTTTGGCAGAAATTTTGCAATGTGATAATCGCACTAATGCGATTTAAATATATTGTGCATCGCTAGTCAACATTTAAAATACACTTTTCAGTAAACAATAAATGAATGTGCAAGACCTTCATGCAACTGGGGACTTTGCTGTGGACTGTCTCTCTCAACCACAGAACGGCTTCAGGAGGCCAAACACCCCCATCTGCATTCAGATCCTCCAGGAGGCACTTTATAGCCTACAGGGGCAGAAATATACAACAATTAATTTCATTCATAAAGCAGACTAATGCAATTACAGCACTCCCTACATGCTAAACGAGTAATTTTATTATTAAAAAACAAGAAAAACAAAAACTCACAGCTTGACTCATGACTTAAAGGGGACATATCATGCTAAATGCACTTTTTTAGCCCTTAAATGCATTTTGTTGTATATTTGGAGTGTTTAGAAGTACAGAAAAGATGAAATTATTCTCTTCAGGTGCTTCGTTGATATCTTTATATTCTGTTTTGGTCATATTTTTCAACCGGTTCAGATTTTTCTGTTATCTATGACGTTTTTTGAACTATCACGTCACAGTATTTGCAGCGGAACTGCAAAATAAGGACATTGACTTCCGGCCCAACACTTCGAGAAATCCGCCATTATTATTTCTCGCTGCAATTTTGTAGTCCAAGCTAAAGGATGCAGAAGTTACGAGAGGGTAAGTTAAAATGTTCGGTTGTTGGATGTAGTAACCCACACGCTTCATTACACCGTCTAATGTAGATGAACTGCCGCGCTTGTGACAGGAGCATGTTTAACTGAAAGAACGAGCAGAACGATTAGAGAGAGAGACCCGGTCGCGCGCGCGCGCACTCTCTCTCTTCGGAGCCAGGCGAAAGTCCTGAAACATATTGTGATGTAAAAACACAGGAATGTTTACTCAATGACTCAAATAGCTCTATTTGGAAAGAGTGATTTTGTAGTAGAGTACATCTGAATATAAAATATAAATGCTGAATATTTACATCTATTTCTTCATTTTCAAACATTAAACCTATGAGTCCATAAAGTTTCTCCTTTGCCGTCAACAGGTTCACAGACGCTTCTCATTACAAATCTAGTGAAATGAGTGCCGCACGTGCACTCAAATGCACGCTATTAGCAACCAAACTCACAGAATATACAAGATGAGGTTCGTGTGGAATAGCATTTACTGCCAATTTATATGTGCGAGTACAGTTGGGCATCGTTTGATTTTATCAATTCCGATTATATCAATTCCGATTGTTTTAGATTTCAGTAAAAATGTGAAAAGTGAAAAAAGTGAAAAACAATTTAGTCAAACATTTATATCTAACATATTTATTATGTCTTTTGGAAAAACGTTTTGTTGCAGATGATTTCCATTAACAAAAATCAGCAGCATACAAAAAAATTATTAGCAGCCTAAAGAACACTAATTTTGTCCTATGGTTTTAAAAAAAATACCAAAGCAAAAACAACTGGACTAAATAATAAAAATGTTAAACATTCAAGACAAGTGAACAGTAATACTATAAAGAACAAAAACAAATTAACAATAGCACAAATAAATACAATTGAACAAAGTTCAGGAACAAAAATTGTAATCAAATGCAAAATAACACTGCATAGTTTTCTTTTTATACAATATAGATTACAGTTACAACAGTTATTCAGGCAAGATAAGTGATTTTTCCCTCTGTTCTATGATCATCGTCCAATATACTATATGTTACACGTGCCTTTTCTTTCTCAACTGTTTACATTCACATAAGACCGAAACGACTGCGTTTACAAGGAGATTTTGACAATTTTTGTATATGTGCGTTCAAGCATAAGCGTAACTCAAATCCGTATCACACAAAGAGAGGAGTCCCGCTGTGTGCGCACTTTGGATGTGTGCACAAAGAAAACAGAAAACGCATCTTCTTGCGCTTGAAAATGGTTTGAAATCACATTTAAAAAAGCGCACACAGGAATCGATACCTGACCTTTAAGTTTCCAATTCTGGAATTGGATTCAATTTTCAATTTCCAACCCTATGTGTGAGGAGAGTTAACTCCAGAGTTAGAACATGTCATGAGTGATGAAGGGAAAAAGTGGAATGTCTTCTCACCTCTGCTCTTGCCCATTTGCCCTTGTATTTAGCAAGACACACTTTCCGCAGAATGGTTTGGACACCAACAGTCCCATGTTAACTTAGAAACACATAAGAGACATGTAATGCTCCCATGATCAATATACAGCTAACAGAAGCCTAAAATCAAAGACACCGAATTTAATTATTTTACCTGAGAGATGAAATGTGCCTCAATCTTGTCCATGATGTCTTTAAGTTTGGCCTGGCCTCGAGAAGGCAGCTGACAGTAAATACTGCCATCAGAGCACACATTTGTCACACACACGTTTGTGTACACGCTGTTCACCTGAAGAGACAAGAGGGAGAAAAACACATTATTATTATTCATTCATTTAGTTTTTTTGAGAAATGCAATTTAATAATTGTGTGATTTTATTTATAATTGACCTGTAGAGGATTCTCCATGGACTTATCCTGCAGGGCTTTCAAGCATACAGCGCTCACATTGACATCATCGTTATGAGAGGTGTCATAAAGCACAATAAGCGGTGTGTCCCCTCGCTCCAGAATCTCAGCCAATAGCGTACGACCAACAGCTAATGATTTCAGAGTTTTCAGAACTACCGCATCTGTACTGAATTGCTCCAGACCTAACAAGCAAGTGAATGTGAACACAAAAAGGAATTAAATAACATATTACTCTCTCACACATATACACAAAGGCCTCTGATAAACGTTACCTGCAAGTTGACATATCGTTCCCTGAAAAGGAAGAGTCAGGAATTGATCCCTCAGCTGGAATATCTTCTTCCTGCTGACCACCTCAAAGAACCCATGATCCACACAATACACCTACAAAAAGGAAAGATGAAGTCAGAGATGCACAGGTCGACTGCTAAAATAACTAGAAGCAGATGATACAGGAAGCCTCACACATTCAAGTTACAAATAGCCGTATCTGCTCTTAAAGGGATACTTCAGGATTTAGCATTAAGCTTTGTATTAGTAGAAAACCTGTAGTATTTTCGAATTACTCCTAGGGCAGCGAAGCAAGTGCATTCTGGGAGTTGTTGTCTTTCATCCACATAAGCCAAAAATACATTTTCTGGCTTTTCTCAGTCTAAAAAGCTCCAAATTCAAAAATAATTTCACATTTCTTCTACATAAATGACCTATTTTAAATACACATTCATCTTTCCAGAGGTGAAGTATCCCTTTAAGTGGTCAATGAAGTGGATGCAGAAGTGTCTGGTACCTTCACGTTGTCCTCTGTGACCTGGTGAACCTGAGCTCTTAGCATTGCATCTTCCTCCATAGCAACTGCCACCAATTGTCCAACTTTTGGGGAGAGAAGACGAAGTCCAGCGCCAACTGTATTATAGAATTGAAGCATAGCCTCCTCCATCACCTCCAGAGCTTTAGAGTAGCCTTCACCGACAAACCTGAAAAATAAGACAGCATCAAGAATCCACAATCTAAAATAATGAAAATAAAAGAACTAGAAATTCATCTTGTATCTAATAATAAAACAGTGGTTTTTTGAGCGTTACCGGAGAACAACGTTGTTGGTGCTGCTGACCTCCATCACCAAAACAGACAGATACTCTGCCGCTGGGATAACCAGAGGAGGCACATGTGGATTGCTTTCACAGTGCATAAACAGCGGTGGTGGGCGAGGACGGGGCTGTGTCTGCACCTGGCATGGTAGTGCGTACAGTATTACTCTCTTTCGATTGTCCGGCATGGGGTACTCAACCATACACGTATCTGCCAACAAAGACAGATCCTCCAACACGTACTGTGGAAACTCGCACCTGAGAGACAAGCAGAAAATATATATTTTTTAAAGGCGCGGTATCTGGAAAAAAATATTTCACTGTGTTACTCTCTCATACATCTCATTAAAGCAATGATCAAAAAGTGACAGTAAAGACATTTATAATGTTACAAAAGATTTCTATTGCAAATAAATGCTGTTCTTTACCATTCGAAGAATCCAGGCCAATACTGTGAAATGTGTTTCCACAAAAATATTAAGCAGAACAAACGTTTTCAAAATTGCTAAGAAGAAATATCTCTTGAGTAGAAAATCTGCATATTAGAATGAAAATTCAGCTTTGCAATCTCAGAAATAAAACGTTAAAGTTATTAAGTTATTATAAATTGATATTTCACTGTATTGCTGTTTTTAATTTATTTTGGCTCAATTAAATGCAGACATCTTAAAAAAAAAAATGTAACGTACCGACCCCAAAGTTTTGAATGGTAGTGTGTATACTACATTATGCTACACTAGTACTTTTAATGTGTTATTTGGCCAAGATTGAATATTCATTGATATTTCTTCATATTTTATGCATTAGCATACTTCTGTTCGAAATGTCCATGCATACTGGATAAAGTATGCACTCTAAAATATACAGTAATCAGCATAGCATCCTACCCAAAGGCCTCTGGGAAAAGTTGTGGAAGTGCATGAGCCCACAGGCCATGGCTGTATTTATTGAGCAGCTGCCGCAGCTTCTGCTTGATCTCTGGAGTCAGAGGCTTTTGAGAGGGTGGAGTGGAGGGAGGGGTGATGAGCGAGTTGAAGTGAGATTTGGGTGTTTCAGGGAGAGTTAAATCCAGCATGGTGGAGTTGGGCGATGTTGGACTCAAGGGTGCTTGGGATTTCTGGGTTGAAGGAGGAATGTTAATGGCAAGAGTTCTGAGGTTGCGGGTAGTTTGCTGGGCAGGTGTTGGCTGTTTCCTAAACGCAGTGTTAGGAGACTGTTTGCGTGGAGCTACAGAAGGCACAGTGCTTGGTTTAGGGGCAGGATCCATGACAGGGTACACCAGGCGGTCCACTATGTTATTGCTGCCTGGCTTTTCAACCTAAAGGACAGCAGAGAGAAAGAAAACATGATCATTTATCATATAACAATCACCAACTTTATTACATTAAAGGTTCAGTAAGTGATTCTGAAAACACTGTTGATATTTGAAATGAACCCAAACAAACACACCCTCCCTTCATTGCTCCGCCCCCAAAATGCATGAACACAAAATGCAAGATTGGATCTCTTGAATCACAGCTGAAGCAAAGCAAAATAATGCTTCGCAAAAATAGGTTAGTCGAGCTAATGCGCAGTGGAAACGCACGTCTGACTGTTTCTATAGGAATTTTTATTCTTTTAGTAATTTTGTCATTTTTATTAGTTTTTTTTATTTATTTAAATTTAGTTAGTTATTTAGTTAGTTGCCAGCATGGTTTCTGCAGGTTTTATGAAGGTATATTTAATCATTTAAGACCTTTTCAAGATGAACTAAAGAAAATTTTACAAATAAATTGAAGAGGAACTATGTCAATGTGTTCTCTAAATGTAAATGTCTATAGGGAGAAACAATGAGTTGTATTAACAACACTTAGAGTTTGAAAATACAACTTTCAACACAATCCAGTACTTTTTAATTTATTCTACAAATAAAAAGTAGCTTGAATCACTACCAACCACTAGAATACGAAAATAACTCACTTATTTTCTAGTGCAGTTGTCTAAAGATTCTTAATTCAAGATACATTTACTTAAGATGCAAAATGACAAAATATAAAGTACTGCATTCCTTGAAATCGCTCAAAATTAAGCGAATTTATTCAAACAAGTACAAATCGACTTAATTCAAAAGGAAGTTTCATAAAACTCATTGACAGATATTTGTTCTCATTTTAATCAAACTCAATTTTGTTAGATTTTTCAAGACTATATTTTACATTTGCGGATGGCCGTAAACATCGATTTACGGCGAAAGAGTAACCCCTGACTTGACGCATGACATATTGACAAACTTATTGAAGTCATGTAGTTTAGATGGGAGGGTACAGGGTGATTTTAGTAGTCAGCATGTGTTTCAGTTCTCTCACAGTGCAGATGTGCGTCCACGTCTCCACTTCTTTGTGCATGTGGAGCTCTTCCTGGAACATATTCTTGTACAGCTGAGGGATTTTGGACAGCCAGACTCCACTGCAGTACTTCTGCAAAATCTGTTTGATTCGACCCTGAACCACCTCAACATTAGCACGGTTTACGGACTTTTGCTGAGCTGAAGAATGCAACACAGAAACAAACGTCTCACTTAAATTAATTGAGTATATCAAAAACAGAGATTATAAAACTAAATTAATTAGCATTATCCTGAAGACAATACAGTGCTGCAGTGACGAGATATTTTTGTAGGCCATCCCAGAAGTTACCTTCACCCTGGTTTCTTTCTTAGACAAAAAGCCAACAGGACTTTCCCATTTGGCTTTTGGATTATTACAGAAAATAGGCTCTATGACAGACAAAAGTTAATGATGCTTATAGGTTTTGTTAATCAAGTTAATCTTCAGACATGAACTCAACTTATGAATACAATCGGCAGTTGTACAGCACCGATACAGGACTTCAAGTTACCGCCACTAAGCTGGTGAAAATCTTAAATCTGACAGTTTGATGACATTTATTGTCCCAAGAGTCTCTGTAGTCCCATTTAGTCACTTGTGGGGTATTACTGATGTATTATATGTTGTAGAAAAAAAAATCTGAAAATGAATTGACTTAGCTTGTCAACCGTGAACATTATTTCAGGCATTTTTAATTAAAACCCCATTAAAAAAAAATTTATTGACTAACAATGGACCGAAAAAGCAAAAATGCTAACTTTTTCCGGGTTTTATGATTCATTCCTGCCGCACTATACAGTCCATCATTGCTTGGAAGGCAGGAAAATAAAGCCTAGTTTTTAAGCATTAGGTTTAGTGATAAGTTTAGGTTTCAGTTAGAGCCGCACGATTAATTGTTAAAAGTTCGCAATTTCATTCCTAAATGACAACGATTTGGCTATATCTATTAAACCTTTGATAAAATCACACCGAAACATTCAAATTCTGTGAGCCAGAAAAAGCAGTTTGGCAGTCTAGATATGAAACCGCTCCAACAAAGAGTCTTTTTAATTACACAGTATCACTATTTCCATGTTATAAATATTCAAAGATCACAGAAGTTCAGATACAAGTTTATAGTTCGGATATAAACACTGATGTCTACAGAAGCAATCAAAATAGAGCAAATCACCTTTTGAAAGTAATTACGATTGTATCGATTACATCATTTCACCACTGGGTGACTTAAATTTATTTGGGATTGAATCATTCAAGAGATTATTCCAGAATAGCTGTATTAGTTCAGAAAAAATTAGTGAAGTATTTATGAGTGAGTCGTTTGAATCATTCGTTCAAACTGATTTTTTAAATAATTCATTCAAATTAATTAAGAAAATGTAAATAGCAGCAATTAACGTTTTGTCGGAACCTCTAGTAAATTACATGGTATTTTGTTTAGTTTTATATTCAGAATCATGGGAGAATCTGTTTTAGACAAAAACAAATATTGTGATTCTATATTTATCCAGAATTATGCAATTTATTAAAGGGCAAAACGTGAGGTTTACCTGGTGTCCACAGGTCTTATGAGGTGAAGTCTTTATTTCTGTATTGATCTTGCTGGGTACAAATGTATTTCCCCCCAACCTAAAAATCACATTAGTGTTTTGATGAATATTTTGAGAATGTATTAGTGCTCAAAAGTGTTTTGACTCGCATCACTCACCCTGGTGATTTCCTGTTTGGTTGACGGGAAGGAACCCGGGAGGAGGGGAGGTCACTACTGTAAAGCTGCCGCTGGTTAGGCTAGAAACTAGATTTGGATGCGGTGCCTCGAGCGGGATGAGTCATGTGGCCAGGTTGCCGCAGAGACAAGCGAGGTTTGGCTGCAAAGACCGAAACAGTTCAACCACATCAATGAACAAGCACATACCTTGAAGGGCTAAATGACGGACAGCAGGATGCCAAACAGTTTGTGGCATTAGTGTGCAACGGTGACCAACTGGCACAGGTATAGTCACCACACACATACAGACAAGGTTGGTGGGCAAAGACACATCATTAAACCCTTTAAATAAACTCTCTCTTGGGACGTGGCCACACAAACTAGATTTTGCAATGTCATTAATCCCATTTACTTGATTTATGTGGTTAACGTTCTCTTTTAAGGTGACGTGTATTAAAACACTTTTCCTATTTTACAACTAAAGAAAACCATTTGACATTGTAACACACACAGAAAATAATAAAATCCATTTAAGGTTTTGCACCTCACACAATTTAAGCTTAAGTTTATTTTAAGATATACGCCGTTCAATTATGAAATTCAAAATAATACAAAAGTTATATTAACATTTATTCATTTAGCAGATGCTTTTCTCCAAAGCAACTTAGAAACGAGGACTTCAACAAGTGATTCATCTTTAAGGAGACAATAACACGAGAAGTGCTTGCAATACAAAGTTCAACTCAAACATCCCCTAGAATAGTACAAGCTAGAAAAAGGAGTGATTAGGAAATCATTATGATATGCAGAACTTATGAAATTAACCACAAAAATTGCATCACTTAGCCAAACTAGCATCTCTCACTGGGGCCTTCGTTTGTCTGTGCATGTGTGTTACCGTTATATGAAAACAAAGAGGAAGACTTTGCTCTCATTTGGAAGTTCAGTAATTTAGAGCAGCCAGACTTCTTCACGTTCTTCTGCCGGGCGACCAGCTGTGCGATGTGTGCCGTCTCCTCACACACACCAGCAAAACACATGACCTACAAACATACACATAAAGTCTGTCACATAAAATGGTTCTGGCATGATGATACACAGACTAATACATAACTGAAAATGTTCTTTATCGTAAGTGTTAAGATCAAGTGAACGCATCACCTCTCCAGTACTGGAGCGCTCAAGCCGCACCACACCGGGAATGCTGCGCAGAAAGCTCTCGAGATTGGAATGGCCAAACTGCCGGAAAGGAATCATCTCTCCTGTCAGAGCCCGGTAATCTCCCGGAAGACGGACCATGGCCACACCGTGCTTACTGCTCTGAAGAACAGCTCGCAGCATCTTCTTCACCAACTCCACATCACTCATCCTGCACTCAAACACAAAGACAATCAATTGAAGACACTATGACTGCAGACAGCATTTTTGTAACCTAATGAGTTGCCAATCTAGATAGAATGTTGGGCATCACAGGCGCATTCAGAGTCATAGGAATAATGCTAGTTATCCTAAAATACTGTCTAGGTAGCCATCTTTCTGTAAGACTAATATGCTTTTAAGGTTTATAGTTAGTTATGTCTGTGGTTATTAAGGAATGCTTTGAGTCTACATAACAATAGAGCGACCCATCAAAATCAAGCTGTATAACAGAAAAATGGTACACTGAAAAGTTCAGGTCAAATTAATTAACCCAAAGAAACCCTGTTTGAAATAAAAAAATAAAAACTATTTTACTTGCAAATTATTGCATAAAACGATTAAGCGTTGTGCACGCATTCATTTTATTTTATTGTTGTTTAAAACCGTAACGTTATAGCCTAACGTTACATGTGGAGTTTTTCCCACTTCGTTTTCCAAAAATGTATGAACACAAAAATACATATATCACACTACATATACGTAACATTTTTTAAAGATTTCTCATATTATTATATTTTGAACTTAAACTCTTATAAACTTATTTGTCATCGATCCCTTAGACTGAAATCATTTTCACGCCAATTACTTGGGCAATTATGCTATGATGAGGCTAACGATTTAAACACTCACTAAAATGGGTAATCTTGCTCTGTAAAGGTGCTGAAGGCAAAAAGCAATAAATAAAACTCATGCTGTGAGAATTCAGGGTGATGACGAACTAAATTTAAAAACTATTCTAAGGAATCAGTGGAGAAAAAGCATAAACTTCAGAAAAAAATATTCAAATAAGTGAATTCTTATTATCGTAAAATAATATTCATGGGCTTAGACTTTCAAAACTTACCAAAAAGTACTAAGGTAGTATTTTATTTAAGTTATAGGCTTTTTTTGTGACATACACCATTAAGTTAATTCATCAAAACAAATATTTCATATTTTTATTACAAAATACTATTTGACCAATACCATTGAACAAATCAAACATTAAAATTTGTTACAGAAGCTTATGAAAAGCATTAACCCTGGACATACAACCGAATCCAGCATGTTATCAGTCCAGTTTGCTGATAAAATAGAGTTTGTTTAATGGCTTTGATGAGTGTAATTACAAATTAATGGGAACGTTCTCATTCTAGAGAACATTTTATTGGTCAAAAAAATTTGACGTGCAGATGAGTCTTCAATCATTTTGGTTCTTTGTATCAAAGAGGAAGAAAGAAGTCTCTTTAGTCAGTAGTACAAAAAGCATATACAGTGGATGACCTCAAAGTTTCAGACACAATCTTCAGTTTTGAAACATGCTGTCTGTCTTCACACAGATAGACACCCCCCTGACACTGCTCTGCTTTCCAGGAACCAGTTTCAAGAGCTAAAGTTCTTTCAGATGTCTAACTGTGTTGGTTCTGTTTCGGGAGTTTTGCTGTTGACCAGTTCATTTGCTTGTTGAGCCTGTGAGGTGATGGTTCGGGCCAAGAGGAGTGGGTCTTGGTTGTCGTTCTGTGTCAGTGTTTTTCTCTTTCTCATCAGGATGAGTGCAGGGTTCCTCAGCAGTGTGTAAAGCAGCAGCCAGCGCACACGTACTCTGCCCCCTACTGAACATCCTGTTAAACAGCAGACAGGTAAAGTTATTTTATTGGATTTAAATGTGTGCTTTGGTTCAGATATCTGTTATTATTACCTGTGTTATTGCTAAAAGTTGCATAAGAGGGCACTGCAGGTCCCCGTTTCTCCACTATTCTCCCAAGCAGTAGATGGCAGAAAGACACCATAACTGGGTGCTGTGGTAATGATCAGCAAATATCATCCCAATCATGTGCTATATCCTGCCGCAAAAAAGTAAATTATAACCATTGTGCAGAATTAATCGTACATTTTAGAGCCTGTAAAGGGAAATATTCCATCACCAAATTATAATTAATTGGAATTTTTTTTTAAACGTAATAATGAAATAATTATCATGTTCCTATTATCAACTTTAAAGGTTCACCCAAAAATGAAAATTCTGTCATTAAATACTCATCCTCATGTCGCTCCAAACCCGTAAGACTTTCATTCATCTTCGGAACACAAATTAAGATCTTTGATGAAATCTGAGAGATTTCTGTCCCTCCATTGACAGCTACGCAACTACCACTTTGACGCTTCAAAAAGTTAATAAAGTGATCGTAAAACTAATCCATATGATTTGAGCGGTTTAGTTCAAATTTTCTGTCCAAAGACTTGATCGCTTTTATATGATGAACAGATTTAATTTAGGTTTTTATTCCCATTTAAACATTGATCAGCAAACATAAACTAAAGCTCAACTGAACCTGCTTGACATGCGAGAACAAACCTCATTGGTTCTTTCTGAAGCTCAAATGTGCTGCGTTACACGAGAATGAACCTCATTGGTTCTCGCACGTCAAGCGAACATGCTTGAGCTTTCGTTTACCATAACTGATGTGTGAGTTGAAGAATGTTTATATGTGAATAAAAGCCTAAATTAAATCTGTTCATCATATAAAGTGATTGAGTCTCTTCAGAAATGTTTTGACTAAACCGCTCAATTCACATGGATTTGTTTTACGATCTCTTTATAAACTTTTGGAAGTGTCCAAGTGGTAGTTGCGTAGTTGTCAATGGAGGGACAGAAATCTCTCAGATTTCATCAAAAATATCTTCATTTGTGTTCCGAAGATGAACGAAAATCTTACGGGTTTGGAACGACATGAGTAATTAATGACAGAATTTTAATTTTTGGGTGAACTATACCTTTAAGACTAAAATGATATTTCGACATTTACATTATCACAGCCAGCCCTGCATATGCCATTATTACCTGGATCCATGACTCATAGCCGCGCTGCATGATGGTCCGATCAATACGCGACACCAGCCATGTACCCACAATGCAGCTGCTTAAAAGGCGCAAAATACAGTTGCTCAACCCCATAATCACATTATAGAAGAAGAAAAAGTAGTTAAAGCAGTGGAACGCTTTTCTGTGGAAGAACAAAAGAGAGATGAGTTATTTCAGAAATATCTTTAAAAAAAGGCTTTTATGTTTCATATTTATAATTATATTTTTCACTCAGGAAACCACATTGAATCATGACTGTTTAAGGTCATATATTTATAGCCTCTTCTATTTGTTTTTTAATAGTCCTACCTGTTGTTGATTGCAAGAGGCTTTTCTTTGTCTTCAGGTGAGAGTTTGTCCTGCAGGAAAAACACTTGGACCAGAATAATCTGCCCTACCACCAAGGCTATAACTATGAAAATTGTGAGCCTGAAATTACATAAAAACACAATTCAATGCTACTTAAACAGCATCTTTAATAGATAATTATTAGATTATCATAAAAAATGTTAGGGAGTTGGCTATAAAACACACTACTGTTCAAAAGTTTGCGGTCAGTAAGACTTTTCTTAACACTTTCCGTAAAGATGCACTAAATTGATCAAAACTGACCGTAAAGTAAATTTATAATGATACTTTTCTAACTATTTCAAATAAATACTGTTTGAATTTTCAATTCCACAAACATAAGAAGCAGCACAACTGTTTTCAACATTTATGATAATGAGAAATGTTTCTTGAGCTGCAAATTAGCATATTAGATTGAAGGATCTGAAGGAGCATGACACTGAAGACTGAAGTAATGATGCAGAAAATACAACTTTGCCATCACAGGAATATTTTTGTTTACATTTTTTATAAAATAGAAAAGTTATTATACTAAAAAAACTTACTGACCCCATACTTTTGAAAAGAAGTTTATAATGTTGTCATGCAAATTCAAAAAAATGGCCTAATGATTATGCTTATGAAAATATGTGGACTTGAAATGTCAGAACTCACAGAATGACTCAACACTAGAAAGCCAGCTGAGAAATTGCCCCTTCTGGATTGGTAGAACAACTCCATACACAAACATTAAGACAAAAAGAAACTGCACAAAGTGAACTATCAGAAACCCTGCAGAAACAAAAATAATTTTAAGCAATGCCGCAAACCATGTCTGTAAATGATTCCATATATTTGAGTCACACTGTCTAAAAATAGGAAAATAGCAATGTATGCCAAGGGACAGATGCCCGTGAAGATAATGACCTCACTGAACAGAAGGTAAAATTTACAAGCTGATCTCACAACATTTTCTGAGGACAGAATATGAGGTCAAAAGAAGATCAATACATGGAAACTGAATAACACAGTTCAAATTGTAAAGAGTTTTACATACCCCACAGAGTGAAGGCAATCTGCCAGCCTGAATATCTTGTTATAGCAGCCTGAGAGAGAAAAGCATTCGGTATTATGATGAGCCACTTAAACGCCACTGAGTTTGTCTTTTTAATGACGTTGTTACCCTCAATCTTAGAGGAGACTCTATGAATCCCTTCACAAATCTTTACTTACCACACTGACTGCAGGACTTGGTTTATGGAACTTCTCAGGAAGAAAAGTTTTTTGCCCCCTCCACAACCTCTTTATATGTTTCCTGCAGTCATAAATGCAGCTCATTTTTCGGTAAAGTTTTTTTTTTTAATGAATGAAATTGCTATAGTGTTCAATTTTATTTATAAAACCTGCTTAAGCAACCATACCTGTAACATACTAGCACATGAAACGTGTAAGTAACAGATGTCAGAGTGGAAAAAATGGTTGTCGCCAGCCACGACCCTAATACAAAAATATTAAACATTAAATCACTTTTCAGCATAAATCTATCTATCTATCTATCTATCTATCTATCTATCTATCTATCTATCTATCTATCTATCTATCTATCTATCTCTCAGTGAACTGCTGACCCGGAAGTGGCTGTCAGGCTCTCATGCTGTAGACACCATCTGTGTGACAGTGGAAGACTACTTTAACGACTTTTCCAAAATTAAAAAGCCGTATAATCAGGTTTGCACACTTAAACCTTTCAGAATAAGTGTCCTCTTTTATTTGTCATGTAATGCTGATAAGATCAAAGAGCTGTTCCGCACACTCATGTATCTCTATCCTTTAAAAGTTTGAGGATTATTTGTCATGTTTTTGAAAGATGTCTCATGCTCACCAAGGCTGCATTTGTTTAATAAATAATACAGTAAATACAGTAAAATCAGTAATATTGTAGAACATTATTACAATTTAAAATAATTGTTTTCTATTTTACTCTTGTAATGCCAAAGCTGAATTTTCAGAAGACATTATACACCAGTCTTTAGTGTCACATGATCCTTATAATATGCTGGTTTGGTGCTCAAGAAACATTTCTTCTTATTATCAATGTTGAAAACAGTTGTGCTGCTTAATATTTTTGTGGAAATTGTGATAGTTTTTTCTTCAATAAATAGAAAGTTCAAACGGACAGCATTTAATTGAAATATAAATCTTTTGAAACAAGTCTTTACTGTCGCTTTTGATCATTTTAATGCATCTTTTCTGAATAAAAGCATAACATTCTTTTTTTATTTTTTTTTATCTTACTGACTCCAAATGTTTGAATAGTATTGTCATATGCACAGAGACTGTAAATATAAACAAAAAGACAAGAGAGAAAAAAAAAAATCTTACTTCGTGCAACAATGCTGAACTCATTCATTCTGGGAATGAGGGATGTGAAAATGTTGTCTGTTTGATTACAGGATGATGCTATCTCTGCAAGTGAGTCCTTCAAAGCATCTAGTTTGTCAAAGGTGTAGTCACTCAAGCTGTAGTCTGCTAGGGTCATCTGCATATAGGCAAACACATTTGCATTGTCTGAAGTTACTAATCAAAAAACAAAACATAATAATGCATGTCCACAAGTGAGTGCCAACTGACCATGTACAAACCAATCAAAGAGATAATGCTTGTGCCAATCATTCTGTTAGGGAATTTAAAGTGAGGATCCCAGTCATACACTTTTCTTCTGAACCAACTCTTTTCTTCCGGCCTGAGGGACAATAGAAGAATGAGTATCGGCTGATTGGTTTGAATACAGTACAGTGATAAATGCTTGTTCATGTTGGATGAGTGCTTACTGTTCAGAGGGGCGTTTCAGTAGAGTCTGTACATATCTGAACTGATGGAATTGTAGATCCTCCTCATTCTATTTATCAGAGAAACATTTATTTATTAACTATTTTTAATTGATAAATATACTATTGTTTAATCTTAATTCATTATAGGCCACATACTAATGTTCATTTATACATTGAACTCTTTCCCCGCCAGCGAATGTTCATTTATACAATTGAACTCTTTCCCCGCCAGCGTTTTTTTTTTAAAGGTTCCAGCCACCGCCAGCATTTTTGATAATTTTCACAAGTATTTGTATGAATATCTGAACATGCAATATATGAAAAGAAAGAACAGACCCTCGGCTTTTAAAACAAAACAAAAAAAGTTTAGTTCTAGCTTCAGCTTCATGCATTTTTTTTTTTTTTTATAAAAACTTTCATATGGGGAAGTTTTATTACAAAATCAAAACTTGAATGTGGGTAAGTTTCATTTAAAAAAGCCACATTTTGAGCAAAAAGCTTGAGAAAAAATGCGTTTTTGTCAAAGACTAGCTACATCCAGATCGGATTCAGAACGGTGATCAAAACATAAATCGAGTAGATTGAGTCCATCAACACCCCTAATACTTGCAGTCCTAAAGCTTGTCTTGGGTCGACATTTCATTCAGTAACATCAGGCAGATTTATATGCTGTTTAATGTTGGTGATTGAGTTATTTTATAGACCTATATGCATATAATAACATGTTATATCGATATGTGATGTGTTTTGATCAGGAGATTCATTCAGTATTCCTTCAGAAAATGTGTAATAGCCCCCCCCCCCTTACCATATAACAGTGAAAACACAGAAAGCTGGAAATTTCCGTCAATGGTAGGGAAAGAGTTAAAATGTTAAAAATGTAGTGCATATGTAGAAATTAACACTCTTAAAAAAAATTCCAAAAGGTGTCATAGAAAAAACATTTTTTGTTCCTTAAAGAAGGTTTCAGTGAAACATCTTACATAAAATAACCTCTTCTTAGTGTGAAGAACATTTTAATAACCTAAATAACCTTTTTTTTCCACTATAAAGAACCATTTGTGCAAAGGAAAGGTTCCACGAATGTTAAAGGTTCTTCATGAAACCATATGCTAATAAAGAACCTTTATTATTAAAAAATGCTGTAAAAGTAGGCTACTTTATTATCTAATGCCAACGAATTTAACCTTATTGTAACATAAAATTCCAACAAGACTGTCTCATGATCTGACCTCATCAGCTTGTAGCTGCAGTTGGATTCTTACTGCCTTCACAAGATATACACAAACCGTCCCAGGAGGAAAAGCACGCACAGGAGAACGGCCACAGAATGATCAATTTCTCGTGAGAACCTAAAATCTGCAACCAGCAAAATGTGTTTTAATTATCCACTATCCCTACAACTACAATGCTATATCAATTGTCTTCATTCAAAGACACCATTGCATGCTTTGTATACTGAGGGATACTAATCTCAACATGCAAACATAAACGTAATAATATAAAGTTAATAATTAATAAATGAAAGTTAATTATTAATAATATTCACCAACCCTTCCAGAGGGACAGCTTATCGTGGCATACAGTCTCACAATGAGCCTGAAACCCACAAAAAACAGTCAACAGTCAGTTCAACAACACAATAAAAAATCCTACAGCTACAAGTACAAACAGAGGAGTAGTGAGCTAGGCCAAGATTTCAGACTAAAGGTTTTATCTACAGTGTGTGTGTGAGTAGTTTGTTTATATACCACATGAGTGTGTATAGAAGACCTAAAGCCCCTCCTAGTACTCGGTGTGGCGTTGACAGACAAGCAAAGAATGGCAGGTACGCCACGCCAACTTCTATCGCTCCTACCAGGTACAAAATAGCTGCAAGAAATGCACATATAGATCAACTGTAACTTTCCTTTAAGTAACATTACGTCATTTCGTTACATTATAAATGTCACTTTTGATCAATTTAATGCATCCATTTCTTTCAAACCTTTGAACGGTAGTGTATAACAAATATAAAATATGTGCATTGTTATAATTAAACTACCTTTAGCCCAGTTAGGCACATTAAATGGTGTGTAGGACTCAGAGAAAAGCTGAATCACACTGGGAGCAATAGCACCAAACGCAAAACCATAAGACCATCGGTTACTTAGATTGCCAATGAAATCCAATGGACTGCAAAGGAAAATACACACACAAACAACAAGTCTTTAGACAACTAAAAACACAGATGAATATTAAATGCAGAACTTCAGATTTTGTTTCGAGGTCACTCACACCACAATGCCAAATCGACCCTGAGATAAGGAAAGCGATCCTCAAAGGGCTGAGCCTTCGCCTCCGCTGTACAAAGGAAAGCAGAAACACAATGCAGACCTGAAACACAAAGAAAATAAACCCCATAAATACACTCTGAGGGAAGTCTAATGATGCAATATTCTAATAAAGTAGGGAACTTGCAGTGGCATCAAACAGTATTTAGGCAGCAGTTCACACAAACTGATTAAGTAACTGCAAAAATTATATTCATGTAATCGTGACAATTCTTATCTAATAGTGTAGCAGCATCAGTGTAGCAAAAGTGTTGGATCTTAAATCCTGAGGGAACAGACTTCTGTATGGACAAATGCAGGCGTTACTCACAGCAGGAACAAGAGAGCAATGCAGGAACAAATCCAAGGAAATTCCATTCTGGCATTCCTCCCTGTGAGAAAGAATAGAGAGAGAGTAAAAATGAGAAAGAATGAGCAAGGGTTTAGAGCACAGCATGAATGTATGAATGAATAAAATGGAAGCTGAATGAAAACAGCTCAGATGATTCAATTCTGATCAAAACATAAACTAACCCACTTACTTTAATAAAAGTGGGCATTATTTTCAGGGTAATTATCAATATTGTTTTATTGTTATTATATAAGATGTTGTGTCCTAAAAAAGAGTATCTTTCTGAACATCGACAGAAGATTTATCACACACCAGTGACCTAAAAACACTTCCCCTTATCAACAGAAAAATGATTTTTGCTCCATCATTTTGCAAGATTTGACCTAATTCTATGACCTTTGTTTGCAATACACTTTGCCTTTGTTTAAAATACACCATTTTTCTATTTTATTTTAAAATAATTGTAATGATTAATTCAATTTTACAACAATTTTAACCATTAGCTTGTCTCACAGAACAAAACATGCGTTTAATATGTCTGTAAATGACTTATTTTTAAAGAGATAATTACTAATATGTTTTACTATGGTCGGTTTAGATGATTAAATATTGGTTTAGGTAAAGGACATTTAATAAAAATGAAACAATCTTGTTAAATACAAATTTTAAACTTTTAGTGAAGTTTAAACTCTTAGCTGAACAGTGGCCGACTCATATTACCAAATAAAAATAAAAATAATAATAAAAACCTCATATTACCTAAACATTATAAGGCAGAATGTCTTTGCAAGTACTGTAAGTGTCAACTATTCTTTTCCTGTCATTCTGAAAAGTGTTTCAAAAGCAGAAGTAACTCACATGATTTCTGCGATGACTCCCGTTCTGCTGGTGAAATACAGGAGCGATCTATTGCTCTGTTGCTTATAGACAAAGACTAGTTAGAGTAGCTCTCCGTCATAACAGACACCATAGTTCCAATAAACTATGACATGAAGTACAGCTTTCACTTCATGAATAAGGACATAGATATCTAGTCACATGACCGGACAAACTTCGACCTAGGCCACACATGTAGTGTTACTCTCACAGAGAGAGATGTGCTAGTGTGTTTTATTGACTGTACTGTTACTGTGTAATAGGAGTTCAAACATAGATAAGACTTGCTGTTGAACTAGAGCAGATGATTTAGAGCTCACTCATTCTGTTTGTGTGTTATTAGCATTGCCCAGTGGCGGTATCAACATTAAATGGCATGGCATCTTACGCACAGAAGCCATTAGCACATGCCGCTTGTGCTTAGTGATACGTCCGGTGACATTTATTTCCATTGACTTGAGCTAACATGAACTAACAATGAACAGTATTTTTATTAACTGTCGTAGATTTTTCCCTAAACCTAACTATCTGGGTTGGCTCCAATCGACATTCCCAGGGTTGTCTCCAATCGACATTCCCTTTCTATTCTACTGGGTTGTCTCCAATCGACATTCCCTCTACCTAACTAACTTGCTTCCCTAACTAGCTTTCTTCCTGCGCAGGAATAATCGACAAACAGACCTTAGCAAATGTTCTTTAAATGCTTTAATCACGGCCGGAGGATCTCTCGAGCAGTTCTCAGAGAATCTCCCCCAAGAAGAAGCAAGGCCGGAGGATCTCAGACAAATTCCATTGAGAACCCACCAACTAAAAGAATACAACAGTTTTTATAGAATAAGGAGTATGGCAAAAATGTCATACTGCATTACATAATTTCCCCACAATTTGATTGGCTTTCATAGACAAACCCTTCTGTTACCAGGTAAAACAAAACTTTGTTTTAATGATTAGGCTACTTCATTTATTAATCACAAGGTTCAAATTTAGTCATAGTCTAGTTTCAATTCCCAAACTTGTTATTTATACACTCACACAACCAAAGTCAAAAGGGTATGGTAAATATACAACATCCAAAAACACAGGACAGAACTTTTTAGTACATTGTGTTTCAAAGTGTTATCATGTTAGGCCTGAAAAGAGAAGTAAGGTTAGATATTAGAGACATGGTTTAGTTTAATATACAGTTTAGCCTACTATTTTATCTATTAAAAATCTACCACATAACCAACGTTAACAAAGGTTAATAAATACTGTAACAACCACATTGCTCATTGTTTGTTAATGTTAGTTAATGCATTAAAGAAACCGTATGTAAGAAATGTATTTCAATTAATCATAAAATGGCCCTGATATGTCACTAGACATTAAGAAATATACACCGGAGGGGGAGGAGGGGATACACCGCTCTACAGTAATTTGAAAGTGATTGCAGTACCAGTTTTGGCCACTTTTGGGGGAGGGGATACACCGCTCTACAGTAATTTGAAAGTGATTGCAGTACCAGTTTTGGCCACAATCTTACATACGGTTCCTAACTAATGTTCCCTAATGGGAATTTATTGTAATGTGTTACCAATCTTTACATTATTTTAAAAATAAGGTAAATTGGTGTATACAGAGAGTGTTATCTAATTTATGTCATGAAAAATTATCTGAGAAATCATGCACAGAAATGATCATATAAGTCAGAATTAAATTAGTTAATATTGTCACATCATTCATAACACACACACAAAAATAAACAAACAAACTATAATCTACAATGCTCTAAGAACATATAGGAACTCCAAGGCACTCGAATTATGTAGAAAAGAGTTCAAAGCCTTTATTTTATTCATGGCTTAAACATTAAAAATTGGTAACAGTAGGCTACACCTACGCGTTGCGGCTTTACATGCCTTCGTCAGGGTGTGTACACACACCCTGACGAAGGCATGTAAAGCCGCAACGCGGATGTGTACCTGATACCAATTTGTAATGTTTAAGCCATGAATAAAATAGACAGAAAGGCAGATGAAAGGCAGAAACTAGATGCAGATGAAAGGCATATGACAGGTGAGAATCGTGTTATGGCAGGATATGCTGCTGCTGATCACGGAAATCAACACACGGGGGCGCTGTTGATAAGATGAGAAGAGTTAATGTGAATAATTTGCAATATACTATTATACACCATTCATATATACTATTCAATGTATGGATATCTGCATCTTCAAAATATCTTTGAATTTTTGAAGTTTCTGAAAGAAGCCCTTTTTACAGTAGTTTGATTATTTGTCTGTTTGACTAACATATTTTCATACAGTGACCTCAAAAGGTCAAGATAAAAAGACACTTGAACTCTTAAAAACCCTTAGCCTAAAAGTGTATGAGAGTTATTGCATTACATAACAAAATATCAAACGTGACAACAGCACACTTTGTCACAAAACATTTAGCAAAGAAAGAAGTTTGTTTGGTGAGAATGTACTTTTGACACTTTCAGGTTGTCAAACGTTAGTGAAACATTTATATATATGAAATAAACTGCACCTGTGGTTACACTGTAGCACACCTGTGTGGGTACTTGGCCGGTGCTACCTACAGGAGAAAGTAGGCAATTAACTAGGGCCATTTGGTTTTGAGGCAGGGCCTCCATCACCGTAACCTCCTAATCGATAACCCACCAATCAAGACGGGTAGCAAAATACTAGGCTTCCCATCTTCTGAATCTATGAAAAGATCAGGTTAGAGATGTTGTATGTAAATAAATACTTGTTATACTTGTTATACTTGTTTCAAGCTCAGCGGGGGCCTCCAACATAAACTTTGCCTAGGGCCTCCAAATGTCTAGAACCAGCCTTGACTTGAAATGTTAAGTTAGTCCTGAAGGAGACTCGTCTTATTAAATTCCACTTGGTTTGATATTTTTTCTAATGCAACGTAGCATTTCTACATGTATTATTGTAAATATCTGCACTGGCTACCTCCCGCTGCTCGCATCAAGTTCAAGGCACTGACGCTTGCTCACAGAACTATCACAGGCTCAGCTCCCTCCTACTTTCACTCACTCCTACGAGTCTACATCCCTACCAGACACCTACGATCGGTCAACGAGCCACGTCTCGTGGTTCCATCACAGAAAGCCACAAAATCACTTTCCAGAACATTCTCAATCACAGTTCCATGCTGGTGGAACGCTCTCCCCACACTCATCCGGAATGCAGAAGCCCTGACAATATTCAAAAGACAGCTTAAAACCAATCTCTTCCGTGAGCACTATTATATTATATTATATTATATTATATTATATTATATTATATTATATTATGGGTTTCTGTCCCTATATTTAATTACACATTCACTTTGAATGTGTTTGGGTGTAGGTGTAGCTCATAGTAGTTTCTACTTGAGTGTGTGAACTAAAAAACGCCCACCGCTGTCCCTCCAGTGGATCTGCGCTTTTTAAGACAGCTCTTCACCAATGACTGAAACACGACGATTAACAGTGGTCAGACGCGATCAATATCATAAAAAGTTCCATGAGAAGGATTATGCTGATCATCCGATGAACGACTTGTTACTTAGTTGTATTCTTGCGGTCTTCCATTATTTAGTGAGAAAGAATGCAGGAGTCTGTGCTGTGAATGTGGGATTCTTTGCTAAATCATGCGTCGTGCTCGTGTGTCTCTGCGGGCTTCACCTCATCGTTGCACTGTTTTTTTATTTAACAGTATCACCTACAACATTTACGAATTACCGGCAAATGCCATCAGACTCTCATTTAGTTACTTCACAAACTCACAGATTAGCCGCACTTGGCAATGGAACAGTAGAAACAGACGTCAATAAACGTATCTATAACGTTACTAATGCAAGTGTAATTATAGATAAGGTAGAAGAACCCACAGAATCGTGTCCTGAGACGTCACCACTTTTGGGTAAGTTTTCGTGAACTGAAAATTATTTACTAGGCTATTATTTGTTCATGTTGCTCAGTTTGTTTGTTTTGTTGTGCTTCACATCGAGAGATAGGTACTAGTTGTCACACATTTTACACCAATGAATATTTTTCAGAATAGGATTATTTCGAATTGTATGTGTTTAAACAAACATAGAAAACAAATTTGTGTAATTGAGTTTTTTGAGTCGAAATATGCCCGATCTCGCCACTCTTCTACATCGTTTAGAAAGCTTCGAGCGAGGTTTTTTTTGACTAGCCTACTAAGCTGTAAAATGTGTGTTAGATGAACAGAAGGCCTTGTTCCTTTTTTATTTATTATACGTAGGCAATACTTAGCTACATCATAGACGGAATTTGCTACTTGTTTCTGGTGGTTTTAGTGGTAGAGATATTTTTATTCTAGAAAGAATCTGATTAGGTGAAAATATGTGTAGTGCAGGATGAGTCATCAATGTTTTGGTGGCCTTTTCCAGAAGAGAAAAATTGTACAGTTTAAATGTGAATGCCTGTGAAAAGATTTTTTTAGGTGAACACTTGTCATTCAGAGGACTCTAACAGACATGGAATAAATATTACAAAAGTAAAAATGTATAATATTTTAAAAAGGTCTTATAAAGGTATTTTCCTGTGTTAGGTAGTAGCAACTATATTTATTTTACAAAGCTTTACTGTCTTACCAGTAAAAAATATTGTGAGTGACTAGAGAAAAAGAGAGAGGGAAAGAAAGGTGGCCTGATTGAAACAGAAAGTGAACTGTTGTTGCTTAAGTGGGGTCTTCCTCTTTCATGTGTGCATGACCCCCACTTTCATGCTCTCTCCCTCTTCCCGTTCCCATTTCAGTGGGTCCAATACGAGTTGAATTTTCTGAGACAATGGATCTGGATATGGTACGTAAAGAAAATCTACAGCTGGTGATGGGCGGCAGGTATAAACCCAGCGATTGTGTGGCTCTGCAAAAAGTGGCATTAATCATCCCATTCAGAAACAGAGATGAACACCTGAAGTACTGGCTCCACTACCTTCACCCCATTCTACAGAGACAGCAGCTTGATTATGGGATTTATGTCATACAACAGGTACAGAACTTACAAACTATTTATTTACTACTCCATCTTACTCAGATGACAGCAGCTAGGTAGACAGACAAGAAATATGTGGTTCTTAGATACACTCACTTTGCACACAAATCAATACAATGAGCTGAAATCCACACCTAGTCGCACCACACAAACCTCCAATAGATTTATTCATTGTTAGATAGATAGATAGATAGATAGACAGACATACTTTTGGAGGTTAGACATTTCTTCAGGAGACGGTCACCTTGAAGTATGGAAATGCGGTGAAATTGCTTTGCATAAACAAGACGTTTGACATTTGACTGCTTTGAAATTTGCTATGCAATAACAACAAAAGTGAAAAAGAGAAACGCAACCTCTGAACACCAACATAAATTGAACATATAACACCCGTTTCTTCTGTTTATTTGGGTGTGTAGATACTTTTATGTATTTATAAGTACATTTTAAAACTGCACTTTGGATCTTTGGTGCTGGATCGGGTCTGTAAGGCTTCTCAGACTGCTATGTTAAAAATGGTCAATATCGGCTCTGAAATAAACACTACTGTTCAAAATGTTGGGGTCAGTGAGACTTGTTAATGTCTATTATGCTCATAAGGCTGCATGTATTTGATCAAAAACGCAGCAAAAGCAGTAATATTGTAAATATTGTTACAGTTTAAAATAACTGTTTTCTATTTTAATACATTTTAAAATGTAATTTATTCTTCAGTGTCACATGATCCTTCAGAATTCTATCTAATATGATGATCGATGCTCAAAATACATTTCTTCTTCTTCTTATCAATTTTGAAAACAGTTGTGCTGCTTATTATTTTTTGTGGAAACCGTGATACATTTTCATATATACATTTTCAGTATTTTTTGATGAATAGAAAGTTCAAAAGAACAGCATTTATTTGAAATAGAAATCTTTGTAATATTATGAATGTATTTATTTACTGTCTCTTTTGATTAATTTAATGCAGTCTTGCTGAATAAAAATATGAATTTCTTACTGACCCCAAACCTTTGCTGACATTACAGTTTTTCTCAAATGCTAAAACACATGTCACAAACGTTTCCTCCATGTTCCCCAATGTCTAAACACAACACCCTTTTCTAAAGCTACATAAACACAACCACACCTTCTCACTTCAAAACTCAAACTTTCACACCAAAAGAGCAGATCGAAGCTTTCAAAAATGTAAACACTATACACATCATTACACACTACAGCAAAACAATTGAAAACACAATGCTCAATTTGTGAGAAGGTTCTTTGTTTCATAACTGCCAATGCATATTTTTAGAAACTTTACAGTAATGGATCTTCTTAGATCTCTGCAGAGGATTAGGCATTTAGATTTGTGAGTTTCATATGAAGAGTATAAATCTATAGTAAATTCTGCATGTACACTACTGTAACAACTCAATGCAAAAACAGAATCTATTGCACACAACAGTACTCTTGAAAACATGATCAGGGTGTGACATTTTTTTATTTACTTTATTCACACCACAATCACTGTGCGGCATCATGTCGCTGAGCTGCATCGGGCCACATCACCTCATCCACATCGCAGGCTATATTGTCTCTTGCCGCGGGAAAAACGCCCTGGAATGGCGAATCCATCCTTGGAAGGCCTCCACTGGGATGTCAACACAGGCCAGCTCCATTGCCCTTAGGAGGTTCTCTCTAGTGTATGGTTGTCTGTCATAAACCTTCCTTCCCCTGACTCTGCCTTCATCCATTGTGTTTGTTTGGAATCTTCAGCAAACTGTGCACTCTGAACTTGCTTTTATACATGTGGTCACAGCATTAGCAACAAGTGTCTTCAATTTTGAGTCGTTGTGTGTAATGAATGACGCCAGGTGTGTTCATTGTGTTCAAATATTGCTGACTGTGGCAAGCATTTTGCATCACATGAGCTTTCATTTGAGAATATGAGCAGAGTTCTTTTGCAACTTGTGTTTTAGCAAGGAAAATGTGTTAAGATTTATGAGAACGGAGGATTGTGTTTTGTGAATTGTGTCTTCATGTGAAATGTGTTTATGATATTGGAAAATGATGGCTAGATTTAGTAAATGTGTTTAGACAACTGGTCATTTGGTTTAGAGGATTGGCTTTTGTGTTTTAGCATTTGAGAAAAACTGTAAAACAAAAGGGAGACATTCCAAAAAAAGAGATTCTGAAAATAATTTAAAATGTTCATTTTAACTTTTCACCAAATACATGGCTCAGTACATCAGTACATAGCTACCTCCTCTGTTTTGTTTTTTTCTTGTCATTTCAGCCCCCTTTTCATGCCTCGTTCACCTTATTCACAGGGAAATCAGCATGAAACTATTATGCAGACAAATAGTTTCATGGAGTTGCATAACTCCTTTTCTTGTGTGTATGCCAGTGTGTGTTTATTAACACATAAATGGGATCAAACATGTCTGATTGACTGGTTTAGCTGTAGACATTAAGATCTAATCAATGTTAAAGCAATATTTTTTGCATAAAACCAATGGACAGTTTACATGTGAACTTTACATTCCTGCCCAAAATTAAGATGTGTTTCCTCCTGTGCGAGTCATGAGATTTAATGTAAACGTGCTTTATGCTGCATGTTTAGGAAGGACAGGAAACATTCAACAGGGCGAAACTGCTCAACGTGGGTTACGCAGAGGCCCTGAAGGAGTATGATTATGACTGTTTCATCTTCAGTGATGTAGACATCATCCCTATGGACGATCGCAACACCTACAAGTGCTCCAGCCAGCCGCGTCACCTCTCTGTGTCCATGGACAAATTTGGTTTTAGGTAAGACGAAGCTTCACCTATAAACTTAGAAGGATATGTAGCATTTGTTTAGTGGCATACGCATCTGAAAGTTTTAGTGGTGCCTTAAAAAAACAGTTCCTCAAAAATGTATTTACCTAAAAACAAATGACCTTAAAGTCAAGCGCAGGTCGCAAATTCAATGTTTACATAAATTAAATATCCTGTTATGTTAGAATAAAGATGGCTAATATTTAAAGTAGTTTCATGAACGTTGTTCCTGGATCATTTGAATAAAGTATTTGATCACAATGCAGCTGTGTGAACTCAATATACAGCATGGCAATATAACCTGCTCTGATGTGGTCTAAAGTAAACCAAATCAAAGACAATTTAACATCATAGGATGTCCTGTTACTGTATCCTCTACAGTAAAAGACCTGGGTGTTATACTCGATTGCAACCTGTCTTTTGAAAATCATATTTCATATGTTACAAATACAGCCTTTTTCCACCTTAGAAACATTGCTAAGCTACGTAATATGCTATCAATTTCTGATGCAGAAAAGTTAGTTCATGCATTCATGACCTCGACACTAGATTACTGTAATGCTTTATTAGCTGGTTGTCATGCATCCTCAATAAACAAGCTACAGTTAGTCCAAAATGCAGCTGCTAGAGTTCTTACTAGGTCAAGAAAATATGATCATATAACACCAATTCTATCATCTCTACACTGGTTACCTATTAAGTTCCGTATCAATTACAAAGTATTACTAATGACCTATAAAGCCCTAAATGGTTTAGCTCCCTGGTATTTAACGGAACTTCTATCGCCCTACAATCCATCGCGCTCTTTAAGATCACTAAATTCAAGGCTTCTGGTCATTCCTAGGATATCTAAGACCACTAAAGGAGGGAGGGCATTTTCACATTTAGCTCCTAAACTCTGGAATGGCCTTCCTGATATTGTTCGCAGACTCAAACTGAGCTTGATGACGTAGATGTGACGTGAGCAACCCGTCTGTCTTCGAGTGGCTGTGGGATGAGACATCTGAATCATTCCCTTCCGAATCTTGCAGAGACGGAGATCGTGAGTAGGAGGTGTCCATGAGCTAGGAGCAGGAGAAACTTTTGCTAGGAATTCTGATTAATTATTTTGTCATTTTGCCTCCACGTCCCCCCGATTGGGCGCGAGCTTCTCCTCCTGTCCATACGGTAATCTCTCTACTGTGCGACAGAGAGTCGCGTGGTTATGACTCAATCGTTAGCCTATTTTTACAAAAACTGCTTCTATGGGGCCATAACGTAAGATACAAGGTAATGGAGCCTTTTATACATTTTCGTGTTTCTTTAGAAATAAATAATGGACAAATGGAGTCTTTAAACGCCTCAGATGTAAAGTTATTCGCTGTCAAAGTGATGCCAAAATGAATGGGAGTCAATGGAATGCTAACAGCAGGTGATGGTCTGCTTATCAATGGCGGCGCCCAGGGAAACTTCAAAATAATATGAAACCCTGCCCCCTGAATATAAAGCCACACAAAGATGAAATGCCACATGTTGTTATGTTGCTACAACACTATGTTGCTTTGGTTCTAGGTATGTGATATGTACATTATTTATTAGATTCAGCTGCCATACATTAAATTGATCAAAAGTTACAGTAATTAAAAGATTTTTATTTCAAATAAATGCTGTCCTTTTGAATTTTCTAATCATCAAAAAATCTTGAAAAGTAGCTTATGTATCATGGTTTCCACAAAAATATTAAGCAGCACAACTGCTTTCAGCATTGATAATAAGAAATGTTTCTTGGGCACCAAGTGATTTCTGAAGGTTCATGTGACACTGAAGACCAGAGTAATGATACTGAATATTCGGCTTTATCATCACAGGGATAAACTACATTTAAAATATATTCAAATACAAAACAGTTATGTTAAATTGTAATGATAATTCCCAATATTGCCCAATATACAATAATTCCCAATAAATGCAGCCTTGGTGAGCATAAGAGACTTCTTTCAAGATTTATAGTGTTTGCTCCAGAGTTCAGTCAGTTCACATGGCAGTCATTTTTGTAACACCTCCTGGCTGCTATTTTCAGTCAATCAAGTCAATCAAGTCTTTCAAGAATTTGATGAGAAATTGTAGTTCATATTCATATACAAGTACATATTCAAGAGATTTCTGCCTTTTAATTGCAGACTCATGTGAGATTACTCAGGTTATTGTACTGTATAGACAGAAAATATTCTATTAAATCATTTTAAATGTAAGTTCCTGCTTGGAATGTTATCCCCATTTGTCTTTGTAGTATACAGATCAGCAGTTGGCTACACAATATACAGCCTCAAAATATAGTTTCATCAGCTTCTTTGCTCAAATCAGTTGTGTTAAGCACAAGCAAATCTCCTGTTTATTTAGATTTTAGTGACATACAAAGGTTGAATAAAAGGTGTCAGGTGCAGTGTGGCAGGCTTAGCAGGGCTATATGAAAATAAACCTGAAGTATCAGGTGTTGTCAGTTAGGTATTTGTGTCCCCACAGTTTAGGTTTCATGACGATTGGTTTTAATCACTAAGGAATGTTGCTTTTCTTCTCTTTGTCATCATAATGTTATTTTCCAACAACTTTTGTTTTCTCTTTATGCCTTTATGTTTCAAGTTGGGGGCATGTCAATTAAAGGTTATAATGGAAACACATTTCTATTCCTCATAAGTAAGCTTTAATTGTGATTGCTGACTGTACAATTTATATTTTAAAAGGCGGTAAGCATGCCATATACGCTACCATTTAAATGTTTTTTTTTTTAAAGAAATAGTTTTATTCAGCAATAATGCATTAATATATTGATCATAATTGACTGTGAATACATTTAATGCTACAATATATATATATTTAAAATAAGTTACATTCTTTCTGAATAATTCAAAGAATCCTGAAAACAATGTAACAATGCAAATCAGCATATTAGATGTCACAGTTCTACAAGAGATAGGACCCAGATGCAAATGAGCAGACAAGGGTTTTTATTAACAAGACTGAAGACTTGAGACAACAGGGAGAGTCGAGCGTGGACCACAGTTCAAACAGTAGGGCAGGGCAGACGACACAACGACAGGCATCCAGGATGGGTGACCACTGAGACGTCAGTAATATGGTGATGACTTGAGTGCTGTAGAGGCAGCTCCAAAGCGAAGACCAGACAGGAAAACAGGAACTCGTAGCTCGATGTAGATCTCAGATGTTGCACCAGTCTTGCCGCCAGGTAGAGGCTCACAGAACCAGAGGCTTGAAACAGGAGTTAGATGGCTGCACCAGTCAGGCTGCCAGGCAGAGTCAGTGGCCAGGGAACTCGGGATACAGGGCAGAAACACACAGAAGAACATACAAGATGAGACTCAAGACAAGACAGACAAGATAAAAGCAACAATAAAGGGCCTGGTAACAGGAAACTAGGAGGCGATTGGACATGAGGAGCACATGGCAAACACAAAGCCATGCGCTCAAACACAAGACAAACATAGAAATATGAAACCATGACAACACAGACAAGGCTGCCAGGGCAGAACCCTGACTTCAGATTGATTTCTGAAGGATCATGTGACACTGAAGACTGGAGTAATGATGCGGAAAATTCAGCTTTGCCATCACAGGAATAAATTACATTTTAAAATATATTAAAAAGAACACAGTTACAATATTACTATATTTTCTGCCATTTGATCACATAAAATCATGAAAAAAATACATTTGAAAAATCTGCATTTCCACAATAATGATAAAATGCGTAGATGAAGCATCAGTTACACACCTAAAGTATATCTGTTTTCTCTTTATTTTCTTGCATTAGCACTAAAAAAGCTTCCATTTCCACTCATTTTTTAAATCAAAATTGCTTTATTGTAAATTTCCGTTCACACCACAAGCAATAGCTACAGTATAAAGATAACTATAATGTAAACTATTAGCATTCACACCAACAGACAATATCATTCTATTTTTTCTAAGCGAGCACTGCAGTTATGTCATCTGCCGCTTTAAATGCTCAAGCTCTTTAAAGTTAGGTGGATTCTGATTGGCTGTCAATGTTTTTATTGTTCATCAGCTAGACAAAATCATTGTGAAAGGGATTCCAACAATAATGTTTCTGTGCCGTAATCGTTATAGGTGTGGTGTGGATTGTTTAAATTTTTTACGATTTTTAAAACTTATTGTAACTTAACATTATCCTTAACGTTTTACGTTATCGTCCTTGGTGTGAACGGGCCTTAATTATGACATCCAAACTCATAAATAGGAAGTTATCATTTGCACAAACTTCATATGGTATCAGAATGTGGTTATTGGTATATATTCATTGTCGGTATGACCAATTTTTCATTCAACAATTGTTTTTGTTACAATACAGGTTGCCATATAAACAGTATTTTGGGGGTGTATCAGCAATGAGTAAACAGCAGTTTCAAAAGATTAATGGCTTTCCTAATAACTACTGGGGCTGGGGAGGAGAAGACGATGACATCTTTAACAGGTGAGGAAAATATCTAACTGTTATTATTAATGACAAATTCTGTCCTATCATATACGAGATCATTTAGACAAACATGCAAGACGCTTGTTTTTTATAACCAATGAATTGCTTTCCTTTCAATCATGACAACCCTAAAAATAATTTTTGCCTGTTATTGAATATGTTATTGAAATGTTAATGTATTTGGACTTGGTGAACTAGATCTGCTAAGCTGCTGCAAGTCAAGTCACCTTTATTTATTTAGCGCTTTATACAATACAGATTGTTTCAAAGCAGCTTTACAGTGGTAACAGGGTTTGTTTCGTCTGTTCTTGGAAGAAAGGGGGGAAGGGAGGATTCTCCTCTAACCAACGAACGAACATTGTTTCAAAGCAAGTATGGATTTGCTAGTGCTAATAGATACACAGACACATAGCAGATCAAGGGAGGTGGGGGAGGTGGAGCGTTGTAGAGGAACTCTAATAATGTGCTGCAGGACTAGCCTATAGCAAACACTGAACCAGACTATTTAAATGTTGAGCAAGCAATCCCATTGGCTGCAGGATCAGCACAGGCCAGTCACATTGTGCCATGTGAAAATGATGTCATTGCTTGCACATTGCATGTAAAGGAGTCTGTGCCCTCTACCGTTTTAATAAGGGCTATTCTCTTTGAAGGTTGACGTTTAAAGGAATGAAAATATCAAGACCGAGTGGAGACATAGGTAAATGCAAAATGATTCGTCACTCGAGAGACAAGAAAAATGAGGAAAACCCACAGAGGTAATCTCTTTCACACATACATTGCATACACTCTTAAAAATAAAGGTATTGGTAGGCACTGATGGTTCCATGAAGAACCTTTAACATTCATGGAACTTTTCCAATGCACAAAAAGGTTTTTTTTTTTTTGGAAAAATGTATATATATTTTTTTATTATTAAAGGGATACTCCACCGTTTTTTCATATTAAACTATGTTATTCCCTTAACTAAGACGAGTTGATACACATGCCTAGGCTCGAGGACTTGATCGAGCGCCTCGGCAAAGCATCCTTCATCACTACCTTGGATTTATGCAAGGGATACTGGCAGGTGCCTTTGGGCAGGACAGACAGGCTGTACACTGCATTCCGGACCCCGCAGGGTCTGTTCCAGTTTGTGGTAATGCCATTCGGCCTGCAGGGGGCGCCAGCCACTTTTCAAAGACTTATGGATATCGTGTTGGCAGGTACAGACTCTTTTGCTGCTGCATACCTGGATGACATAGTGGTGTACAGCGCCACCTGGGGGGAGCATCAGCGTCATCTAGGTGAGATATTGCAGCGCATTCAGCGAGCGGGCCTGACCATCCACCCAAAAAAGTGTACCATAGCCCAAGAGGAGGTCAAATACCTTGGCCATGTTCTGGGTCGTGGTGTGATCCGGCCGCAAAAGGACAAAGTCAAGGCAGTACAGGACTGTCCAAGGCCCCAGACAAAGAAGGAGGTTAGGTCATTTCTGGGGCTGGTGGGCTGGTATCGCCGATTTGTGCCGGACTTTGCCCGACGAGCAGCTCCCTTGTCGGATTTGACTCGGAAGTCAAGCTCCACCCAGCTTCAATGGGGGGAGGAGCAAGACAAAGCCTTTTTGGATTTAAAAGAGACCCTCTGCAAAGATCCAGTTCTCCAGAGCCCTGACTTTGAAAAGCACTTCACTGTCCAGACGGACGCATCTGGTGTTGGTCTTGGGGCGGTGCTGCTCCAAGGAGAGGGTGACGACAAGAAACCTGTGGCTTATATTAGCCGGAAACTGTTCCCGAGAGAGACCAGATATGCGGCCATAGAACTTGAGTGCCTGGCCGTGAAGTGGGCGCTGGACACTTTGAAATATTACTTGCTTGGTCGAGACTTCACCCTAGAGACTGACCACCGCGCCTTGCAGTGGCTAGGGCGCATGAAGGACTCCAATGCTAGAGTCACCCGCTGGTTTTTAGCACTGCAGCCCTACAGGTTCACAGTGCAGTACAGAGCGGGCAAGCAGAATACTGTTGCAGACTTTCTGTCTCGCCACCCTGTTGGCGAGACTCCAAAGGGGGAGGGAAATGTGAGAAAGTGAACCTCACTTCTCACTGTTACACACTCCCGCATTGACTGTGAATGGCGTTATACGCGAGAGCGGGAGAGACTCTGGACAGTTGCACACACACACACGCACACACATACACCCGCACGCTCCTTTATAAAAATGATGCCTTGCTTAGGTTAATGGTGTTATTTTGTGAACGTGTATGGATGGCTAATGAACACGGGGGGGGTTGTGTTTAAAGAGAAGGCTGGCGCGGGGCTATGCGCCATTAACGCATTCGCGTTGATTTGTTTGTAGCGCGGTTAGTCCGCGATTTCATTCACAACACTCAAAACTCATTTGTCACTGCTTATAACTTCCTACTTTACCACCTCCATGACATGTAGTGCGGTACCCACTAGTTCATGTCCCATTTACTCCCTGTTTCTGTCTAAAATCCTAGTTAATTCATACATATTACAACTCACTCATTTCCTGCATCCCGGTCCGGTTCAACTGCTCCTATGCGGATGCGCGCGCTGCTGTAGGGGCGGTATTTATCTCTGTCACAGGGCAGAGGATGCAGAGCATGGTTCACAGGGGTGTTTGTTTGTAATAATGTTTTGTATGTATATGTGTGGTGTGAATAGGTGGTGTTAAATGTTGTATAAAATTGTAGTGATATGATGATAATATTTTGTTTTCATGTAATGTTTATTTTCTACTTAGCTTATAGCTTATTTATGGCCTTAGGCTAAAGATAATACCCTGAATGTTGGTATGATCCAATTGGCCCTGAATGGGCCAATTTGGCTTAATGCTTTGGCCTATTTAAGAGGGCCTCATTTCTGCATTATGGAGAGTGAGGGTGAGTACTAGCTTGCTGTGAGGCTATGTACAAAGTGTTTGCTATACTATTGTTGGAAGCTAAAAGCATTGTGCTATTTCGATTTATTTTTGATTATTTTGTTTTCTTGACTTCTGAGTTAAAATATAAATAAACTTTATTTTATTTTTGGAACAATTGAGATCTGGTAGCTGTCTTTTCCACCTCCACCATCGCAAGCCAGTGAGCCTACACATCCCAATACTTGGGGTGACACTCGGTACCTCACACCGCCCAATTGCTCTGGCGGTCTCCTTAGTAGCCCTGAGAGACAAATCCGTGGCCCGACGAAGCTCTCGAACCTCATCGGGCCCCACCCCCTCACTCCTGTCCAAATCCCCCAGCAGATCAGCCTGATAAGCCTGGAGCAATGCCATAGTGTGTAAGCACGCTCCAGCCTGACCTGCTGCCGTATATGCTTTGCCCACGAGAGATGATGTAGTTTTTAAAGGTTTCGTGGGCAAAGCTGAGGCCTTCAGGGACGATGCTGAACCAGGTGACAGATAGCTCGTGAGCGTCTGTTCAGCCTGGGGCATCGACCCATAACCATATTCTCTCAACCCCCTAATATCTGAATAAACGTGAACTTGGGGACTATAAAGTCGAGAGGAATATGGTTTATTCCAAGATCTAGACAGCTCACTGTGTAGATCTGGAAAAAATGGAAGGCCTCGTGGTGGAAGTGATTTAATAGATGTAAGGAAACGCTCATCTAGTTTACTTTTAGACGAGCGTCCCTTTTCTCGGCTGGCCAATCAATATGTAATTTATCCACAGCGCGAGTTATCACATCCACCAACTCCTCATATGCTGGAGAAGAGGACTGTGAATCCTCTTCCCTCATAACAGTGCTTTTTTCACTATCAACACTCAGTACATCTAACTCCTCGGAGCTAGAGCACTGAAGCATTGGGCTCTCTTCCCGGGCGGAAGAAGCCGCAGCGCGGGCTTCCGACACCGGAGAGAGAGCGCTGGATCCCCCAGGACAGGAAGGAGATAAGATCCTTGGACCCGTCTCCAAACCTTCTGAGAGATCCTTTTGCGATCCCCAGGAATGCATTCTCTGTGCTGCCTCAGCAGCAGCGGGTCCTGCACCCTGAGGATCGCAGGCTGACCACTTTCCTCGAAAAGTGACAACCGGGAGCGGAGCGTGCGGAGAGGGAGCCTCTCACAATGCTGGCAATCAGCCCCCTCGAAGGCTGAAACCGCATGCTCCACTCCCAAACAAATGACACAAAGCTCGTGTGTGTCACCACCCGATAAATAATGCGGGCAGGGAGAAGCACAGAGTTTGAACATTTGTTTTTCCATAATAGACAGACAACAGTAAATATAACAGACAGAGTACACAGATCGCTTGCTGAGGCAACAGAAGCTAAAGCCGGTTTCACCGGATGCGCTTTTATAGCTTCCTGGTCATGACGTCACCCGCCCGTGACGCGCATTTCATTCATTCCATTGGACTAGTTGACATAGATGCTTCAGACGCATTCACGCCGGGGGCGTTCCCAAAGCGTTATCGACGCATC
>FLSR01000714.1:239780-261357 GCA_900092035.1 Leuciscus waleckii
GGGGGTCAAACACAGTATTAGTATGGTGTTCCTAATAATCCTTTAGGTGAGTCTATTTGTACACTATTATTTCCTCTGTGTGTGACTTTGGTTTGACTTTCTGAAGCCTGAAGAAAATTTTATTCTAGTATGTCTATTATATTCTAGTATGTCTATTATATTCTAGTATATCACGGTACAAAGACCTTTTACCCAAAAATATCTATAGAGTGTGTTACCATCTTTGGAAAAGGATGTATGGTATATATGTGTGAGCTGAGCAAAAATCTGGAGTGGTTTTCTGCAGGAGACGCTCGGCTTTGTTGCAAAATAAAGTCTAATATTTCTGGCATCAAAGATCTCTGAGAAGTGATTTTTGACAAAAGAAAGAAACCAACAAAACTACTCATCAATAAATGCGATGCAGTGTATTTCTGTAACTCTGTCTTCATAGTTCTTGAGATAGAGATAGAGAGGGAGGCTTATATCCAGGGCTTCCAATGCAATGCACTTGTACATAATGATTAGTGATTTGGGATTATTTTCAAAGTCAATTAATCTGTTGAATATTTTCTCGATTAATCGATTAGTTGTTTGGTCTATAATATGTCCGAAAAATGTTGATCAGTGTTTCCCAAAAGCACAGGATGGTCACGTGGTTCACATGAGATGATTGACAGCTTTACAAACTAATGATATCGCACTGATGGCATAGCTGACGCAAATCAGGAAGAGTCATCGCTAGCTCAAGTACAGTTTTCAATCCAGACTATTGTCCAAATAAAATGCATTAGCTTTGCAAATATGAATAAATAAGTATGTTTAAAAGGACAACAAAAGTCTGAGGCACTTTCTGATTGTCAAGCATTGGTGGAACATGTTCATATGTCGACGTAATGAACTTATTCTGGAAACCTGTGGTTATTCTGACACACGTGTGAACTGACATCATACAACAACTAAATATGAAGTTCAGGTGAACTGGTTAAAAATAACTGAAAAGTGTCTCAGAAAAGAGAAGTTAGTTCTGAGAAAAGCTCTACTTTGATAAACTGTGTGTCCGCATGACAGTGAAATGTAAGTGTCCAGATACTTTTTGCAGTTATTTCTCAATAAGAGAGTCAGAGAGAAAGAGAAGTGATAGAGAAGATGATTGTGTGTTCGGTCACCGTTCTCAAACTCTCTGAGTCTCTGATGGAGAGGTTATTTAAAGATACAGCATCATTCAACACTAACTCACATCAACACAAATACATCTGATTTATCTCAACTACTTGAAATATGAAGAAAGATATAAGAACAAAACTAAGCAAAAATACAAGCACACATTGCCTCCATCTTTCACACGCATTATCACACAGATAAATGCATCATAAACCTCTTTATCTGATCAACATGTAACATCATCACATAAGATCTGATCAATAAATAATACAATAAGCAGTGGGCTGTGGGTTCATACTCTCCTACTCAACAATCATTATTATATCCCATCTTCAGCTGAATACATTGCATTAGAAACAGAAAACAGAAGATAGTAAAGAATATGATAAAATACTCACAGATGAGAGGCAGTGCACAGGAGCCCATACTGTCACATTAATAGACAGTTTTAACAGCGCTGAGTGTTAAAACACACACTTCCTGTGTTTGAAAGAAGAGATGAGGGCGGAGGAGATATACACAGAAATACACAGATAAAGGAAAGAGAGATCCAGTCTAAGATATTTAGCTACTAATTTATTCAAGTTGTTCCAGCTCTGTTCATCTACTTGAAAATCATATTTTCCAGATCAGTTCTGATGGAGATTGTTCTCACTGTTATTGTGTTCGTTCACACAGTCACACACAGAAGACAGACAGTGATTAAAGTGAAATCACCACGTGACATCTAATGTGTGTCTAATGTAACTCTACAACATATCAGTGAATGAAATATACAGCCTTTTATATCATAAAGTGTCGTTCCATAAAAGCTAAAATGCTGCTGGTCAAAGGTGTTTTCTGTTCCTCAGCGCTTCGGCTCTCAGTATAACAGGCCTCGACTCGATGGATCTGAAGAAATGGTTGGAGAAACAGAATCACAAAAGGCCAGAGCTTCTTTAAGTTAGGGTTAGGGTTAGTAGTAGTAAGTTAATAAAGTTAATAGGGCCCTTTTGTCTCCTCCCTTCTTCTCACAGCCATCCACGCCCATTTAAGTTGCATTTTTCAAAAATATTGTGAGCTAGACTTGAGCGAAATAGGGGGGTTTCATGACCCTTTAAAACATCATGCAGGAAGTTAAAACATTTTCATTTCACTCAACATGACAGAACTGGTCATAATCTTAGGATATTAAGTTTGCCCATATCTTCTAATAGAACAGCACAATTTTCATAGCCTAAGATTTCCTTATAAATTCAAAGCGCACAGAAACAAATCAACACAATTTGCATGTCTCTCTGAGAAAAGTGCTGGCCATCGGACTTTAATTTGTGACACTGGTAGCTCCTCCGAATATGTGAAACACTGTGCAAGCCTCTGAAAAATTACACCGGTCACAGTTCACATTTGATGTTGCTTTAAGCAATGTTGAGGAGGCTTATAAACCATATGTAATGGAGATGGAACACCATGTGTTTGGTATCTATGGATTCAGAAGACCCTAAGCTAACATAAGCATGCATGTAATGTGTTTATAAAGGAAGTAAGAATGAAAAATTTACAATAAACGAAAATTTGATTTTTGTCATTTATTACTGAAAATCACACCTCACACAACAATAGTGAACAGTTTTTGAACAACAAATATATTTTTCAAACCCTTTGCTTGACAGACATTTGTAATTGTTCAATCAAATATGTAAAGAACAATGAAATAATGAACTTTTTTTTACAAACAGCCCAGGCGTTTTTTCTTAGGCATGCCAGTGAGCAAAGCAAGGCCTCTCCAGGAAGTTGCAGAGGACACCTGGCATGCCCCACACTGCCAGGGGGTCTTGTTGTACACTCTGCTTGCCTTGCAGTGCTCGCAGTACTTTCTGATATCTGCAGGCTTGTGTGCAGGGTTTGCTGGGTCCAAAGGAGCAATGGGCAGGGGTGTGTGATGAGTTGTCCTGTCTGCAGCCACTGTTACCTCAGTTGTCACCCCGGCAAGTTGAGCACAGAGCTCCTCCATAAAGGCTCTGTGAGTCAGCGGTGTAGTCTTTTGCTCTTAATAGGGAGCCAATGCAGTGTTGACAGAACCGGGCTAATATGGTCATACTTCCTGGTAACAATCGAGTTGCTGCGTTTTGAACAAGCTGTAGTTTGTTTATTAAGCGTGCAGGGCAACCACCAAGGTGACTTACATTGCACTGAAGGAACACATTTCATCAGATCATGAACTGATCACACAAGCTTTGCATATCTATCAGCATGATCTACTGTTTGAGTTACAGGAACAGCTTGTGGTGTAATCAAACTCTTTTGTGTGATGATCTTATGACCAGGATGTTGCCAGTGTAAACAGGGATCTTTCATTTCTGCAGTTGGATACATTTCAGTTGCGTTTCGTTTTGCTTTCATTATTCCATGATTAAATTGAGGCACTGGGTTTTTCTAATGTCAATATAAAATAAAGGTGTGGACAGTTTGTGCTCAGTGTAAACAGGATTTCTTCATTTATGCAGTTGGGTAATTATTGGTTGAGAGAACAAACATATATCTGTGTTGTACTTCTTCATTTATGTTGTTTCTTTATCTCTTTCATATTGCTTCCTACAGTATATATTTATCACATTTCATCTTATTTTCTGTTACTGTTTAATCTCTTATTCAGGTTACAATGTTTCTTTCTCTAATTTTCAGCATCACAGAACAGTGGTGTGAATCAGTCATTTTTGATTATCTTTGTATAATAACTCATAACCTCTCGACTTGTTGAAGTTTTTCTAGAAATTGAGGCTTATCCAACATTTGTAGTGTATCCTCAATCTCTCTTGGCATACAAGTTCGCTCAGGTCAGTTTTTCTGATTTATTAAAAAAAGAAAAAATCACTAAAAACAAATTAATTGTTGGAAAAATTAATGCTTTAACTAATCATAGCCAGGAGAAACTAATCCATAAGCAAACCTGCTACTTGCCTGTTATAGAAAAACTTAAATATAGATTTTTCTTACCACTGTGAATAAATGACTTGATAAAGTACACATCTATGACGACATACGCACATGAAAGATGTTGTTCCTGTCATTATATTCAGACTCTTCAGATATTAAATTACATTGAAGGTTGGGAGGGACTTCAGCCAGTTAGGCTGTTAAATAAACCGGCATTTCCGTCAAAGCTTTTTACTCAACCAGACACTTGACACAGAGGCTGGTGTGTACTAAAAATAGTAATAGTTAATAATAAATAAATGATAATAAATACAGTGTTTTACAAATAAAGCAATTAATTGTTTAGCTGTAAGCAGACTGTAAGTGACAGTGAAGGTCTTCTGTGAGGTCGACACATTCAATCCAGCGATTATCATGAATTTCGGGTGAGTAGAAATGTATGTGCTTTCTTGATAAATTATGTAACGAATAATTCACAGCTATACTTGCCAGCATTGACAAGTTCTAGCTGTAAATATTTCAGTGCAATATTTGAAAGGAAGTTTAAAAAAGACGGTTCTTTTTTTCAGTTAAACTTTAGTCCGCTTTAAATCTGACACAGATGTAGTGCGGTAAGATTACATTTCTTGATGTTCTTGTTGATTACATTTCTTGACCTTTTAGAATGAATTATAAAATTAATTTCAATGAATTGGGGAAAGAGAGAGAGAGAGAGAGAGAGAGAGAGAGAGAGAGATGTGCTCCTGATTGTTAGCATATACACAGTGGCAGACCCAGGATAGTTTCTCTTCAACTTTTCAGCAATTGTCAATTTGACTGTAAGGTCTGTTTCAAAAGCTTGCTGAATCAGTAAACACTGAATGTTAAACATTTTTTAGTTGTCAAACTAAATTAATTGCAACAGTTCTATAATTCCTAAACTGAACTCTGTACAAATGAAAATGTACAAATGTTCTCGGTTTAATCTCCATGTGCAAGAATGAATATGGCAAGCAGATAGAAGCTCCTTTGGCACCTTTACATTTTCTGGGCTCGTTTTACATGACCTGGTGCTGAGGCAATGTTGGCGTGCGTACCTGTGTGTTGTGGTCATAAAGATACGGTTTTACATCAATAAAAAAGACACAGAAACAGCAATTGTGAATGGGGAAGCCAAGCTTTTATGATACTGCTGATTTGCAGAAGGAGCACCACAGTAGGGCCAAATTAAAGCACATTAATCAACATCCATTGAAAAAATTATTTTCACCAATGCTAGAACATATCAGTCATTCCAAAGGTTTCTAAAAGTAAATACATAAAAAAATATGCATCAACAATCAACGATACCATAAATTGAAAAACAAAATAAAAATTCACACACACACCATACAATATATACTCAAACAGTCCAAATTAATATAACTCACATTGTACCACAGTACCATATGATAATTCCAGAGCAGTAAAGACAAAAGAAAAAGCAGACTGCTGCTATAAATCACTACTCTACTGAAGCAACTCTTCTTAAAGGCCACTAACTGGAGTCACAACAGGCTGCAGCGGTTAACAGTCGGCAGAGCTTCTATGTGGAAATCCCTTTCTCCAAAAATGCTGAAGCCTGATTGAATCACATCGTTGCAACTGCACAGAGCAATTGCATCTCAGTGCACCCAAATGGGCCAGCCAATGCCTGTATAAAGCCTATGTTAAATGCTAAACTTGAAACAAATATGCATCTGAAAGATGTATACTTTCATATCCTGATAGCCCTGCATTCTTGAGGTTCGGACTGTATCTGGTGCCTCGCACTTTCACAAAATGTGTGGGTGTGGCACTCCCTAATTAGCCTTAACTGTTTTTTTTTTTTTTTTTAAATATCATCTGAATATGGATAAAATATAAAATAAATATCATCTGAAATGGATAAAATAAAATCCTAAATATAATTTTTTTACAAAATATTCCTAAACTATTGTTGTTAGTGGCCAAGCACCGAAGGTGCGTAGGCACCTATTGTATCTGTTCCCGTTCTTATTCTTATTCTTCTTCCATTATTGGAGTCTATGGCAGCCCATAGAACCGCTTGCGGGAAAGTTATGAAATTTGGCACACTGATAGAGGACAGTCTGAACTATCAACATAGCAAATTTGGAGTCTCCAACTCATTCCCTCTAGTGCCACCAAAAGTGCTAATAACCTTTGAACCATAAGGGCTAGAAACAAAATATTTTTTTCCTATGATTCCTTGGCTCACGCTGATTCGATTGCAGCCTATGACATTTTCCGTCATGACATTTTTCCGCCATTTTGAATTTTCCGAAAAAACTATTTTTTCGAACTCCTCCTAGGCCGTTGCTCCGATTTTCATGTAAATGTAACCAGATCATCTCCAGACCATGCCGACAAAAAGTAATGGAATTCAAGTTGATTTGTCAAACCGTTTTCGATAAAACCACAAACAAATTTTATGTAGCGCTTGCGAAAACAGACGTAAGGCTTTATCGAATTCAGACCAAACTTGGTACTTGTCATCATAAGCATGCCCTGAGGCCACATGCTGCGTTTCGGCACAGCGCCACCTACTGGTCCGGAGATATGAAGAACAGTTTGTCCAAAAATCTAATTCAATAAAATTGGTCTCGTTAGATTCAGGGCAACATGCTGAGTCGACTGATATCCAATTTTGCCATATCGGCCATTTTGGCGGTTGGCCATTTTGAATTATGTGCTAAAATGCTGTATTTTAAGAACGCATGAACGGATTGTTACGAAACTTGGTATGGGTCATCAGCACGATGTCCTGAATGAGCCTGGGCATTTTTACGTGTTTTTTCATATAAATGTCTATAACTCCGAAACGAATTGAGATATTTTCACCAAAATTGACACACAGATGTATGGGCTCACTCTGAGGACACATAAAAAATGGTGGGACTGAGCCCTTGGTGGCGCTATAATAGAACAAAACATGAAATTCCCATTGACTTCAATACAGTACTGTGACATAAAATGCTATGCTTTATGAACACATTAGCGTATCGTTACGAAACCCGGTATGAGTCATCGGCACCATGCCTTGAAGGTACTCAAAAAGTTTCAGGGCAGCTCCACCTTGTGGTAAAAAAGTTATAACAATTTTTTTTTTTTTAATTGGAATAAATTTTGAATAAAACTGCCTTTTTAAACAAATGCGAATAACTTTTGAATAAATCTGCCTATTGAAACGCCACTGGTCTTAATAGATTCCTTGGGTCACTTCAAGAACATAGATATCAAGTTTACCTTATTTGGCCGAACTTCCTGTCCGCCATCTTTATTTTCATTCAATACCTACTTTTTCAAACTCCTCCTTACCGTTTGTCCAATTTTCTTGAAAACGCATGTAACACAACATAATCTTTGTATTTATTGCTACTAGTGCTACAACTTGCTACTACTACTACTAATATATCTGTCAATTTGTTTGCTACATTAATATTCAGAAAAGCATTTACCTCCATATTTTACAGACAGCTTTCACAACGCAGATCAACTTTGATTCATTGTGGCCCTCCAAAACGATTTCGTCTAAACACAGTGAGAAAAGTGCTTGATGATCATGGAAAAGTCAGAAAATTAACTTATGGGAACAAATATACGAGTAAACAAAACAAAATTGTTCTGCTGGTGGGAGAAACCGGTGCTGGGAAGACGACCATCATCAACGCCATGGTCAACTACTTACTGGGAGTGAAGTTTGAGGATGAAATATGGTATGAAATCACAGAAGAAGAAGCCAGAGACCAATCAGAATCACAAACCTCTGAAATCACCATGTATGAGGTCTTTCCTGAGAGTTCTGTGTCTCTCACCATCATTGATACTCCAGGATACGGAGACACTAGAGGACTGGAAAAAGATCTGGAAGTTGCTGAGAATTTATCCACACTGTTTCAGAATAATGATGGGGTTCGTCATATTGATGCTGTGTGTTTTGTGATTCAAGCTTCTAAGAATCGTCTCCAGACAGACAGCATTACATTATCAGTTCAGTTCTTTCTTTATTTGGAAAAGACATTGTGAACAACATTGTGTTTCTAATCACACACTCTGATGGTCTGCCACCCAAAAACGTTCTCAGCGCCATTAATAAAGCTAGAATCCCCTGCAGACGAGACCGCACTAACCAACCTGTTCATTTCTTATTCAACAACCGGCAGGCTGACGCCCGTCACAGTGAGAGACGTTACCTTCGTGCTCAAAGAGACGCCTGGGAAGACAGCATGGAAGAGACAAATAAATTTCTTCAGTCACTGGATGAAAAGAACAGAAAAAGTTTAGAGTTGACGTCAAATGTCCTGATAGAACGCATTCGATTTGAAGCGCTTATCTGAACTTACAGCTGCAAATTCAAGAGAAAGAATCAAAGAAGTCTGAAAAACTTCAGATCCAGGAGGCAATGAGACAAAACAAGGAAAAGATTGACAGGCGTACAAACTTCAACATTAAAGTCAAAAAGACTGTCAAAGAGAAAGTTCTCATTGAAAGCGCTTCATGGAAGAGCAGGAAGGCGACGACCTGCACCGTCTGTGAGGAAAACTGCCATGAGTTTGACTGCTGGTGGGTTTCGAATCCCAGTAAATGTGAAGTCATGAAAAACGGCTACTGTACCGTGTGCACAGGGAAGTGCCACCACAGCAAACATGTTGACACCAAACTTTGTATGTGTCATTGTCACTTCACTCTGACCACATCATATCAGTTTTGTAACTGCGCCACCTATTGGTCGAAAGTGATAATCCATTAAATCATATTTTTTATTACTGTTTATATGATTTTTCAGCTATTTTGCCTAAAATCCTCTTTAAATATCTTTAATTGCTCATTGTTGCAGTTGGTCTGACACTTTCAGCAATGTTGGCATGTCTTGTCGTCTTATTCTGCTTGGCCCCGGTAATTGCTGCTTGCAGCTATATTTTTTATGTGTATCTATAAATGTATCCATCATCTAATATTCTGACAAACATACCATGTCAGCTCTAGACCATGCAAAAAGTTGTCAAAAGTAATTTGATCCATTAAAGAGTTTATCTCTTACGATCAGAAATTTTGTTGGTGTGGCCCATTATGACTAATATGCCTGTATCTTGTGTCTTAAAACCTTGTACGTAAGGAGAACAAGTCATTCTGAAGAAACATGCCTAATGTAATGCATTTCTGATGCTTGGGGACTAACAGCAAAATTTGAACTATCAGCCATTTCAACTGACTGATGAAGGCTGGAATACTAATATCCACAGAATTAGATTTTTTAAAACTAATATTTTTCTATCAATCTCCATTTTAAAAGACTGAATAACTTATGTAACAGATAAATGCACAGAACCAGTTCATTTGTAGAACTATTATCCATTAACATTGAAGTTTTATATAATTTACAAAGTAAGTTGTGAGATGGTTATAGATCATTACATTTGAATACTTAAAAAAAACGTAAAAAAATACTTACCTTTTAATATATCCAAATAATTTTGAAAGGAATATTTTTGTCAAGTTGCCTTACATGATTTAACGTATTGGTGTCCATTTAAATTAAAGAGACGATTTCATGTTATATTATATATTTTTGTAAAGACACTTTTATTTAATGTTGTGATATAAATAATAAATCAAACACTTGTGTACATACTAAACTGCAAGCATACAAGTAATCAAACAGACAACGCATTCTCATAACCTGACATCAGCTCAGAAGCACCCACAGAATTATAATTTGTACAAATAAATGATTAAAATATTTCTTGCAGGCAAAAATAACATGCAAGCATAGTGCACCAAGCCAAAAGCAGTTTAATGTGCAAAAACTCAAAAGCTGTTGAAGAATGAAAAAGACATTAGTATGTTTTGTCGTTTTCCGTTTTTTTGTTGTATAGAAATGTAACGTTTTGTATTACATAGGCTTGGAGCAACATTGAGGTGAGTAAATGATAACAGAATGTCAATTTCTAGTATTCTGTGCTGCGATGGTTATATGTACTGTACTGTATGTGTTAAACTGGCTTTGTGTTAAACTGGCTTTGTGGTGCAGATGTTGAAGCGTGCTCTGGGTGAGGTTGGAGAGGTGTGTGAGCCAGAAGAGGAAGATAAACAGTCTCATCATAGCAACAGCATCATGGAAAGACGCACTCCCAAAAACATAGGTATGTCAGGTCCTTTCAAACCACTGCCATCATGTGACAGTACCCCAGATAACTTAACATGCCTGTGTTTCTATCTAGGTTCATGTCATGCTAGCGCTCATGCACACTCATTGTTGGACTCCCCTCGACCTGCACAGCGCTCCTTCCAGCAAGATGCTCTGATCAAAGAGCACAGCCAGCTACGGCACAAGAACACCCAGGTACATCCCACACAAAATGGGTAACACTTTATAAATATACATTAATAAAGTACTTTATTAGTTTATAGTTAATTCATAGTTAATAAATGGTATTCTCTACAATGTTAATATATTAATTGACTATATACAAATAATGAGTTCTTCATTCATTGTCTCTGTAATTAACACAATTTTGATTGTTTAATTAGCTTGTAGTAAAGGAATTGTTAATTGGTTATGAGTAAATAGTTCTCACTTTAGATTAGGTCACGGAAAATGTCATTAAGTGCTTTAAACCAACCTTTATTAAACATTAATTGCATTCATATTCAGTGTTCCTAAAAATGTTTTCAAATACATGAAGCACACAGTCTATATGTGTGTTAGGGATGGTAAGATTCACAGATTCGCATCGGTGCATTGGCATAAAAGTATCAAAATCAAAATTGAGTTTTTTTAGCTTTTAGTATGAATATGTTATGCTTAAGGTTATGAATAAGCTGGTATGTTCCAAAACAATGACAAAATTTGCATTTAGGAGATATAAGCATTTAGGAGATATAAGCATTCAAAACTCTCACTTAAGCAAGTCTCTCACTTCCGCTAAAATGGATCACAGATTTTTATGACATCACCGCAGACTTCAGCTTCTCATCACTCTTCTGCCCAACAAATGCTCTCTAGAATCTAAAGCGTCCCGCTCCCTATGCTATAAATACCACCTGGCCAAAGGTTGGAAAAAAGGTTGGAAACCACTGACATAAAATATAAATTAACAAGGCAGAGGTAGAGCTGCATCTTCTACCAAATAATTACAAATCCAATGTTTGGAAACACGCAAAGTCAGAAGGCACTTAAGTTAATTTATGATTTGCTGTCTTACAATTTTTTTACATTATTTAAAATATATGTAGTCAGTGACAGATTACAAGCATATTAAAATAAAATAATTCTGTATTTTCAGCTTCAGAATCATGAATATTTTTATTCTGGTGTCACCATTGTCTTGTGCATTGGGTTACCAGCACCAAGTCAAAGCCTATTAATTTCCACCCAATGTAATACCAAATTTAGCATTTTAATCAACAGTACATTTTTTGTTAACCTTTAACCATATGTCTGGGAGTATCGCAATATCGTATCGAATCATGAAATGAGGGTATCGTTACACCCCTACACCATTGCTGAGTATTTTCTCCTTAAATCTGCAGTGAACCAAAGACAGTCTCAAAAACACAGTTTGAAATCGCTGGTATTTCTGACGTCACAAACTACCTTGTTACATAGGAACTACTTTTGGAGGAACTCATTTAGCTCCTACTTCAGAGTAGGGTCTAAACCAGCACTAAAGGAACTACTAGTGTAGTGTACTTTGATTGGCCGAACACACGCGAAACACCAGCACCTGCCATTTAAAAAAAGCTTTGTGTAAACAGAGATTATAGCCTATATATTTACTCCACAAACTAACTCTACGAACATGATAGATGGGCCTCTTAACCTTTACGCTTAGGAAAAAATCCAATGCAACCTTGATGGGACCAATCCAAACATGATTTTGTATTTCTGCTCAGTTAGCAACACTGGACATCAACCACACGGCATACGCTAATACCTTTTCATATACGGTCTACTTTATTTGTATAACAGTTATGTTAGACAAATGTATTAGACAGGACTTTAGACAAAACTAAACTAATGAACACGGATAATGCGAGCACTGTGTGCGTTCTCAGTGCCGTCAAAATAAATGTCCGTGGCGCCGTCAAAATAAGTTACAACAAGAAGCGTGGCTTACGTCACTTCAGAGTTCCTACTCTTTCCTAGGGTAACACTGGTGGCTAGTTCCTAGAACTAAGTTCCTAGAACTATCCGGTGCGAAAGCCCCTAATGACACACGCAAGTGTCTGACCTTACATAAAGCCACAATACTAACTTTGACAACAAGGTGTTTAGTCATTTAAAAAAGAAATCTATTTCATGAATAGTAGCTGTTCTACACTAACATGCATTTTTTGCTGGTTTCAAAACACACCACGCTGGATATAGCCTGCCATGGTGACATATCCTTGGATAAACTCCTGCGATCCAACAGCTAATGCCTGCACATTGCCTTGAGATTCAAGCCGGGGACACATTTAACGACTGTAAGGCCGATTATGAATGTAATTTGTTACTTGCGACTGATCCTGCCTAAACGCTCTAAGTCAGAGACCGTTGTGTTCAGTCGGTATTCATAGTCTGTGTTTAAAATCGGCTCCAGTCATTGGAAACAGTCTGTGTGTTCAGTTCAGTTTTAGAATGTTTTCAGCTTGTCGTTAAATGTGTCCCTGGCATTGCATAGGATGACTTGACAATTTCACTCACGTGAAACACAATTTCACTCACAATGTCACATTTGCATAGGCCATAGGCTACTATTTGAATTCATGATTAATGGTAATTTCAAATAACCTCTTCAGAACGTTTAAACTTGATTTCGTTTTTGTTTATGTTTCTGTAAAAATGTCGTTCGTTTAAGGTTTTTGTATTTATTCATTGAACCGGTTCTGAGCCCTGACTATAAACTAATCGTTTTCAAATGATTTGTAAGTACTTTATTACTGTATACTTATTATAAAGTGTTACCGCAAAATGCATCAGCATACATTTTTAAAGATTTATAGCCCAACAGCCTGATAATTTGGGCAGAATGCTGATTTTATTTATTTATTTAATTTTATTTTTGTGTAGTTGGCAGGCTCAATCTGCAAAGATGATAAACTGAAGCGATTAGTGGAACAGGAGCGAACAGATATGACCACTGAGAGACTTGACGCTCAGCAAACGGTCAGTGACATTTCCTCCTCATTTGTGCTGCTTTATAATGTGATCGCCGAGAAGGCTAGCTCAATAATTATGTTGTCATCTCATAAACAATTACATTACATTCAGTAGCACTAATCTCATGGTTTATTACACCGTCTGCATGGATGGTAAGTCACAGTATCACTCCATGGATGTAATTCGCAGTATACCTTTGTTATTTAAAAATGTTTGTGCGTGTATAGAAACGTTCTCATCCACAGTCAATTAGTCACACAATAACACTGGTCATCACTACGACACTGTGAGACTGCTTCTGAGATTACACTTCCCAAGTAATTTTCCCTGAGAAAATCTAGGGATGGAGTGAAAGTGAAAAGGGTACTGAAATGTTGTTGTTGTTTTTTACTAGGCTTCATACATTTAGATATCTATATCAGTATAAATCCCTTTTTAAACCATACCTGAAAAGCATGATCAATTAGGGATGGTGGGAAAAGTACTGTGAAGTCAAGCTTCAGGAGACGTGTTACTAAGGGATAGTTCACCCAAAAGTTACGATGTTTTGAAGAATATAGTTAGCCAAACAGTTGGGACTTAAGCCAGGGACGCATTTAACAACTGTAAGGCCGATTATGAATGTAATTTGATACTTGCGAATGATCATGCCTAAATGCTCAGAGTCAGAGACCGTTGCGTTCAATCGGTGTTCATAGTCTGTGTTTAAAATCTGCTCCAGTCATAATTTGGGCAATACATTTCTATCTGGATAATTTAGATCGGTCGTGGGCCGTGTCTCTTCTGGTTGCCCATTGATAGCAACATTGCCCAGCAACATTGCTCAAAAAGTTGCCCTGTGTATCATCACCTTTACTGTAACATAGGAATTAAGAGGGTAGGAATTAAGTAATGGTCAGGCCTGCTAAGAAATGCCTTTGATTAATTGATCATCAGAAAGTGTAATCACCTCTGTAAAAGCAGAAGTTTTGGCAATTTGCTGGTCATGAACATTCAGGTGTGTGTTAAAACAATGTCAAGGAGGAAAGACATCAGCAATGATCTTAGAGAAGCAATTGTTGCTACCATCAATCTGGGAAGGGTTACAAGGCCATTTCCAAACAATTTGAAGTCCATCACTCTACAGTGAGGAAGATTATTCACAAGTGGAAGACATTCAGAACAGACACCAATCTTCCCAGGAGTGGACATCCCAGGCAATTTACCCAAAGGTCAGACCATGCAATGCTCAGAGAAATCGCAAAACACCCAATAACTACACCTCAGACTCTACAGGCCTCAGTTAACATATTAAATGTTAAAGTTCATGACAAAACAATTAGAAAAAGACCAGACAAGTATGGCATGATTGTTGCAAGGAGAATGCCTCTTCTCTCTAAAAAGAACATGGCAGGATAGCTTAGGTTTGCAAAGTTGCATCTGAACAAACATTAGACTTCTAGAACAATATCAGGACAGACAAGACCAAAGTGAAGATGTTTGGTCATAATGCACAGCGCCACGTTTAGTGAAAACCAAAAGAGCTGGTGAAGGGGTTATGATTTTGGGCTTGTTTTGTTGCCACAGGACCTGGGCACCTCAGTCATTGAGTTGACCAAGAACTCCTCTGTATACCAAAATATTCTAGAGTCAAATGTGAGGCAATCCTTCCGACAGCTAAAGCTTGGCCAAAATTGGGTCATGCAACAGGACAATGATCCCAAGAACACCAACAAATCTACAACAGAACGGCTGAAAAAGAAATGGCCCAGTCAAAGTCCAGACCTCATCCTGACTGAAATGCATATTTCAGTTTAGGCCATATTTTCAGTCATTTTAGTCAGATGCATTGACATTGTGACTGTGCCTCAGATGCAATCAACTCTGTGTCTGTAAAGGTTGACCAGAGGTGGGCACAAATACATCAAAAACTATTTTGTTACAACTACAAAACTGGCTCATGAAATGTAACAAAATAAAATGCAAAATACTGATGTGAAAAATTTATTTAAATAAAATACAAGTAATTAGTATTTTGAAAATACAAAAATACTCCCACGATAATCTTAAGTCTTTTTTATTTTTTTATTACTGAAAGGTCAATAACACAAATAGTAGCAATAACACAAATATGAGAAATGTGTAAATTCGAAATAGCAAAATAAAAAAGCATGGGCATTTCACTAAATCTCTACAGGGCCTGAAATAGCTCCCTCTGACGTAAATGGCATGTACAAGTGCTGGTCATAAAATTAGAATATCATCAAAAAGTTGATTTATTTCAAGAATTCAACTTAACAGGTGAAACTAATCTGGGGGGATAGGCTAGTAAATAACAGACCGAGAATTTTCGTCACAAAATCAAAATTCCATTTTAATCATAATATATATGATTAATCATATTAATCATAATATGTGTGGGTTTGTTTTACACACGAGACTCTAACTGCCTAGCCTAGAAATCTAGACGCACCCTAGCGGCAGCAAAATGTATTTTGCAGCCAGGGTAGTCTAGCTAGCCTGGCAAGCCAGACCTACATCAAGATGTTGGGTCTGGCAACTCACCATAGACACGGCTCAATCCGAGGGGCGGGATAAACGGCTGTCTTTCAAATTCCCTCTGCACGCAATAGGACAGCGATTCAACCAACCAGAGCGATTCCCAACAGCGGAGCTAATGCTAGTCGATAGATTCAACTTTTGAATCTGGCCGGCAAAACTACGAACACATCTTCCTTTTTTAAGAATGACTAAAGTGCCGTTCTTTGCTCTTTTCTCAAAGAAAAACTTAACTCCAAGTCCTCCAGAGTCGTGGACAAAGCCGATTCGAAAGACAGCAGCCGCCATTCTTTTTTTTCAAGTAGCAGGGAACCGTCGCAACTCTGCCGTCATTATGTTAAGCCCACCCCGCCTACTCTATACACGATGTGATTGGCCTGACCCAATTTAGGTTTTTACAGCTCCGAAGTCAACGAGAGTTGCTAGAGTCAGTGGTTCAGTGGTATCACATGGGTTAATGAGCTGATGAGTTGAATCAGGTGTGTTTGATTAGGGAGACAAAGAAAATGTGCAATGTTGGGGTGCCTTCAGGACAGGTTTGTGAACCACTGTGCTAGACTACAGCCTAGAAATCTAGATGCACCCTAGCGGCAGCAAAATGTATTTTGTAGCCAGGGTAGTCTAGCAACTCTCCGTTGACTTTCGGAGCTGTAAAAACCTAAATTGGGCCAGGCCAATCACGTCGTGTATAGAGTAGGCGGGGCGGGCTTAACATAATGACAACAGAGTTGCGACGGTTCCCTTCGACAGCGCCACTTCTTCTCCTGTGTTCAAAACTCATTCACTTCTTGGAGGGAGCCCGTTCTACAGGGTGTCACGTGATTTTCGTGCATCTAACCTGGACATTGCTATTGCCAACATCAGACCGAAAATATGGCAAAATCATTTACTATGGTGATAAGCATTTGGTGATTTTTCTTAAGTATTTAAGTATTTGAAATACTCTAAATACACTCCCTCAAAATATTTTGTTACAAACTACATTTTATTTTTTCCACACCTGCAAAATACAAATTACAAAATACACTAAAGTAATTAAATACGTATTTAAAATACATTTAATTGAAATACTGCCCATGTCTGCAAATGACCCATACAGATGGCCCATATAAACTGATGGGTGTGGATAACAAAGAAACCACATTGCTCAGAGTAGATTGCAGGGTAGATTGATCTCCTGTGTGAGGTCCTAAAAGTTTTGTATTGTTGTAGCCCTTTTGTCTTCATGTATAATGTTCTGTCTCACAGACAGAACTTTGTCTTAAGATTCTTTGAAGGCCGACACACTGACATCACTGCTGAAGAACTATGCTTCACTACTACCTTCAATAAATTCTTCTCCCTGCAAGAACTCTGGTCAAGCTTACTTATTTTATGTATTAAGATAAATCTAATACATTGGCGAGCCACCCAAACAATCACTCTGCCAATATAGGAAATCCTTCAATACATACTTATACAGTGCTCTATTCTTGATACATTCATACATTATTATGTAAACATTACAACTACATTACTAAGTAAACTCTCATCAGGGTCAGGCCAGTTTAGTAGCTTATTAGCTACAGACACAAATTAATCTTTAGTTCTTTTGTCCTGGTTACAGGTACTCTAAAACGACGGCCTGAAGGCAACAACTGAAACTCATAATGGATGGTCATCAGTACAATGAATGACTGGAGCCACCTTAAGAACATAATTATAAAATATAGCTGCGAGCAGCGATTCGCCTAATGTAACTAACGTGACATTGAAATGTGAAAAAAAATATATATATATCCTCGACCGGCCCAAAAGTGAAGCGGCCCACCGGGAATTCTCCCGATTCTCCCGATTACCCACTCCGGGCCTGTCAGTGAGAACACTTATTTAAACAGCATATACACACACCCGAAGTTGACTGCACATCATTATTGATTTTATTGATACTGCTTTCAATCGTAATGCAATAGAAATTAACTCAAAAAACTTGCCTAGTGCCTACCTACAACAATGACGGTGGACTTGCGGTCAGGAGTGGAGCGGCTGCGGACGAATGTTTTTTTTTTTTGTTTTTTTTTTAGCGCTGCTGACGTATTCTTTCACGCAGCAGGAGTGGAGCGGCTGCGGACGAATGTTTTTTTTTTTTGTTTTTTTTTTAGCGCTGCTGACGTATTCTTTCACGCAAACCATAGACGCGCGTGCACACACAATATGACAGCACACTCTATGCATATGTTTTACAACATAATTTAACATATACAATATACATAGTCCTAACACTTTTTAAATAGCCCACTTAAAGTGTTTATTACAAATAAACACTAAATGCTTAAAATGAATAAAAGTAAATGAACAAAAATTTGCATTATATATTTAAACTTGTGATCCGCCCCCCCGTTGTTCTCTGAACGCCCCCGTTGAGAACCACTACTCTAGAGGCAGTCATATCCAAATGTATCTGCCCATGTGATGTCACAAAACATCACAATATCTTAACGAGGATAAAAAAAATTTTTTTTTTTTTTTTCTGAGGACGTTTTAAGCTGTGAAACTTGCCTGAGGACGTTTTAAGCTGTAAACTGCAGGATGTTTCAATAGTACAAAGACCTCTTATATGTCAAAAGAATTAGGAAAACTTGATGTCTCTTGTCATGACCTCTTAAAAATGATTCCTTTATGAGAGAGACAAGATTTAGCCTACTTCTAATCTATGACATAGATTATAAAGAACTACCTCTGAAAACACTGCAGTAAAGGAAAACTACATCTAAGCATATTTGTAGTCTGATGTAGTCACCTTCCCAAAATGTAACTGCAGGACACTACAGTACAAATATAGTTCAGTGTGGTTCATTTCCAGATCAGAGTTAATTGCAATGCAAGTTAACCTCTGTTTTAAACTTGCATTTCAGCAATAGGAATTAAATTGCATTTAGTGTGCACAAACTCTTTTGTGGCAGTTTTTAAATTGCATTGAACTGTAGTTGTTGCCATGACAACTCTATGATTGTTTATGAATGACTTGTTTACTCAGTTTTAGGCTGCCACTATATTAATCTGTATACATTTCAAAACAAATGTTTCTACTCTACAATGAGACAGTGTTTTTGTTCAGCAAAAACAGCTTTTTGAAGATGCTCTTCCAAGTGTTGCTCTTCCATGCTCTTCCATGTTGAAAAATATCTTGTAGGGCAGGAAATATGGTAATAATTTGCATTTTGATCTGGCACCATATTATTAAACCTTTTACAGCACCAGCATAAAATAACATAAAAGCTCAAGCATTTTTAGATGATTTAGTGTAGAGGGACAATTTTTGGAAACCGCTAGTGTGGTCTGAGAGCATTTTGAAATGTAAATGCTATTTTTAAATTGTGGCTTTTTCTATTTGAGCACTGTAGGATGTACAGTGTATTTTGACTAAAATAGGATTACTTTATGAATGTTATAATTCAGTATCTCATATAATGTTACTCTGAGTTGACCTCATCTAGGGGTTGAAGTTGGAGACTCAAGGCCTCTGGGGATGATGGAAGTGACAGTCTTTGACATCACGGCCCAACTACATGTGAAACAGATTCATTCTACATTATATCTTGTAGGGTGTAACGATACGCGGATTCGTATCGAACCGTTCGGTACGAGGCTTTCGGTTCGGTACGAGGCTTTCGGTTCGGTTTTCGGTACGCATTACGTACCGAACGGTTCGTTGGACCATTTTTTTCTGCCGACCAAAATTTCGTTATTTCAAATGAAGGCGCGTCGCGGGTGGCAAGCGCGCTCATAGGCGCGACCACAACATAAACTGACAAATGTAATGTAAGGAACGAAACTGAGCTACTCTTATTGTGTTTGTGTGGACCGTTTATCAGTTTTGACCTGTGAAGCGGGACTCGCGAGCCCTATGCGCGTGCCTGATCAAGCAACACCACACAGCGCTAAGAGATCCAGACCAGTAAAGAAAGCATTTGAATTTCAAATGCTTTTTGAATCCGCCACTGAAGTAATAACATCGCTGCAAGATCTAGTGAGAAACATGCACATTTCTCTGTTATTAACGGATCAAACAGCGCTGACGTGGAAACCAGGAAGAAACATCGTGCCATGAATGAACTGGCCGGTGTCCACAGATCAGCAACATTCACCGTGGAATGGATTTGCTGTAGTAACACTAACTGCAAGGTATGGAAGTTTGTCAGGAATAGTGGGCTATAATGCTTTCAAGTAACATTACATCTGTATTATTTTGACATTATGAATACAATTGCTGCCCTCAAATGTTAATCTGAACTAAAATAAACCTTTGTTTATAACTAGCCTTCTACTACAATATTACATTTCATTTTGTCCAAGGAGCTGTTTTGTTTTATATGCTCATAAGAAGAGTCAAGTATAGCTCCATTATTGCTCAGTAAAAAAAGCAACAAAAAATAAAACAATAAAAAAATCATACTTGATGATGTTAGTTTCATCAAATAAAATAATAATAACAAAAAAACAAATTGAAGGAAATTTCTCTGGCATTTATTTATTTTTGCTGTAGCCTATGGAAAACGTACCGTACCGAACCGTGACACAAGTGTATCGTATCGAACCGAACCGTGAATTTTGTGAACCGTTCACCCTATATCTTGGCAATCCTTATCTAATTGAATTTTTTTTTTTATTATTTTTTTTTTATATATATTTACTTTTTTGTTATAAAATTATCTTGGCAATCCTTATCTAATTGAATTTTTTTTTTTATTATTTTTTTTTTATATATATTTACTTTTTTGTTATAAATACTACTTCAGTTTGGAATAACTAGGCTATGCTATGGACAAGGGAACCCTATGGTCAGTTAGTGTCAAGCTGTTCATCCACCAATGTGGACGACTACTCCACAACGACCACATATTTCACAATATTTTACTTTATTTTATCTTTGTATTGCCAATTATTTATACTTGTTCCCCTAGTTTTTAAGGTGCTACTGCTGCCCTTTAAAGAAAAGCGCCCTGAACCCCAACTTATTGTGCTGTATTTACTCTCTTCTAGTCTTGTTGGCTGTAATCTCACTGGTCAGGATTGTGAAATTGTGTCATCAGCTCTACAATCCTCGAACTGTGTCCTGAGAGAGCTGGATCTGAGTAACAATGCCCTGCAGGATTCAGGGGTGAAGCTGCTCTCTGAAGTACTGAAAAGCCCAAACTGTCAGCTGCAGATACTGAGGTATTTAAGAACATATGAGAGATTATTTACAGTCTGCCGGCCATAATGTTGATGTGTGTTTGTAGATGGTCTGACTGTGTGTGTCTGTAGGTTGTCTGGCTGTAAGGTGACAGAGGAAGGCTGTGGTTATGTGTGTTCAGCTCTGAGTTCAAACCCCTCACACCTGAGAGAGCTGGATCTGGCGAACAATGACCTGCAGGATTCAGGAGTGAAGATTATTTCTGAAGGACTGAAGAGGCCAAACTGTCAGCTGCAGATACTGAGGTATTTAAGAACACATGAGAGATTATTTACAGTCTGCCGGTCATAATGTTGATGTGCGTTTGTAGATGGTCTGACTGTGTGTGTCTGTAGGTTGTCTGGCTGTAAGGTAACAGAGGAAGGCTGTGGTTATGTGTGTTCAGCTCTGAGTTCAAACCCCTCACACCTGAGAGAGCTAGATCTGAGTAACAATGACCTGCAGGATTCAGGAGTGAAGATTATTTCTGATGGACTGAAAAGCCCACACGTAGCTTCAGATACTGAGGTATTTAACCCTCTGGGGTCTGAGGGTTTTTTGGGGTCCTTGAGATGTTCTGACATGCCCTGACATTTGTGCTTTTTTCAGTTGCTTATAAACAT
>FLSR01000714.1:265950-278604 GCA_900092035.1 Leuciscus waleckii
TCAGCTCATTAAGTTTTAATGTGACTCCGCCCACGGAGAGCGCGCGCTATTTAAACGCAAATGATCTGAGGCATCCATGAAAACCTGTGAACGCCAACAATCAGCTGGATAAAACCAGGCCCGGGGTGGGTAATCGGGAGAATCAGGAGAATTCCCGGTTAGCCGCTTCACTTTTGGGCCGGTTGATGAATTTTTTATTTATTTTTTTTATCACATTTGTCACGTTAGTTACATTAGGCTACACATCTTCCGCATTCTGACACCGCAACGCGCAGCCTCTGCATGGGTTGTACCATGAGAAGGAGTTCTCCCCTCCCCTCCCATAGCTACCGTAATGGTACGCGTCAGGGAGGATGGATGGGAGGAAGAGGCCAGGAGGGGCTGAAAAAGCCAGGTTGAAAAATAGAAAGGCATTGGAGGAGGATGCTGCCAAATGTGCCAAGCTTACAGATTTATTTTCAAGAGGACAAACACAAGTGGCAACAGGTAAAGAGAGATAGGTCTAGTATGATTAGCATTAGCAATGCTGCAATGTAAGTTAGCGTTGTCAACCTATTCACAAGCAAAATATAAAATTGTATTAAAATATTAGCCTTTTTGTATCATCCAATACATGGCGATTCATAGACTTTGCAAATATTATGCAATTTAATATTGATAACAAAACTCAAGCTTGATCTGTGTATTCAGTAAAATTACCTCTTAATTATTTATTTTTAGCTTCTGAGCAGCAGAAAAGCCAGTCCCCCGCTGAAAATGAGGAGGCCATGATGAATACAGGGACAGGTAGAGAGGATACTAGAGTAAACAATATGAATTAAAGTTATTTAACCCTCAGGTTGTGTTCAAAACCATTTAACAACTTTTGTGTTCCCGGTCAAAAATGACCGGCCTACAAAAAATAGCTTATAAATCACTTGTTATGCTATATAATCACCCAATATTGGATTCAATCTTAAACAAATTTGTAAATATTACATAAAATATGAAAAAAATGCACTGTTGATCACACTAGTCTACTATTTGTTTTGAAAAACTTTTATTTTGTATAAAATGGCACATAGTCACACTTGTGGTGTTCCTGGGCAAAAATGACCAGCCTACAAAAAATAGCTTATAAATCTCTCATTATACTATATTATCACCCAATATTGGATTCAATCTTTTTGTCAACTTGATTTCTTTCAATTAGGACTTGTTTTATATTTCTATTTGCATCTGATTAATCATAGGCCTCATTTATCTGAGAGTAGGTATCACGTTTTTTTATTTTTATTAAAAAAGCATTATTTTTGAATATTTTTGAATACAAATAAATCTGTAAACATTAGTTCAATGTGCCTCTTTGTGGAAGAGTGGGAAACATTTCAAATGCTTTCTTTCTTTCTTTCTTTCTTTCTTTCTTTCTTTCTTTCTTTCTTTCTTTCTTTCTTTCTTTCTTTCTTTCTTTCTTTCTTTCTTTCTTTCTTTCTTTCTTTCTTTCTTTCTTTCTTTCTTTCTTTCTTTCTAAATGTATACTTTAGTTTTTACAAAGAAAGATTACACTGGAAATATTGTTCAAATTTTAATTGTCGTTGTAATTGTATAACCTTTTTAATAAAATGGCAAAAAATATATATATACAAGGATAGATGTCTTAGAAGGTCAATATAAGCCTTCTCTTAAAATTATTTTTATTGTGCTTTATTAGTGACACATTTGGGTAGAGAATATATTCCAAAACTTTCTGAAAATACAGTGTGAGAACAATTAACTGCACAATTACTAGAAATGTTTACCTTGGATATTATACAATTTGCAAGCACAATTTGTGAAAAAAACAACAACTGTGTTTCCAACTGTGAACCAATTTAGCTGAAACATTACAAAGAACAAATTAAATTAATGTCATCTCCGCCCATTTCCGTTGTCAAATGGAGAAAAGGAAATGAGGTAATCATATAAAAGGAGGAATTTAAACTAAGGGGGAGAGGAGAAAGTGCTGAAAGAGACGTGTAGAGTGTTGTTCAATGTGCGCTTTGTCGAGGTGAGAACCGAAAAGCCTCAATGCGAACCAAACTCCAACTGAAAGCACTCAAATGAATGAACTGCGGGTAGTTTGATGGAAGAATAGAAAACGAGAAGAAAGGTGTCTTTTCACTTACCTGGGTCGGCGGTGACAGTCATCAGCGGGTAGAACACTGTGCCATTGCTGGAGTAGATGCAGGAGAGTGAACAGCTCTCCCCAACGTCGTCTTCAGTGCGGGGCGTTCAAAACCACGAGCTGTGTCAACGATCGTCTGGATCTTCCCCATCGAAGCTATCGCTGTTTCCGTTTGGAACAAACAGAAGTTCACCATTGCTGAAGGTTGTGGATTTGCTGGATACGTGGCTGGTCTTTCCCCAAACACACAATTCACCTAAGCACTTTCCACACACGCCCATTATCGCGGTTCCTCTCAAATTGAGCAGTGAGTAACATTTTTCTTTTATTTAATTTTATTTACTCGGTTTGCTTTGTTTTTTTTTGCCACAAAATGAAAAGTGTTTTTTTTGTAAATGTTTTATACTTTGTTTTATAATCTTAGATTATATGTGCTGGGCTGTATGTAAAGCACTTTGGCCAAAGTGTGTTGTTTTTAAATGTGCTGTATAAATAAATGTGACTTGATTGATTGATTGATTGATTGATTGATTGATTGATTGATTGATTGAAAAGGGAACCATTATCATATTTTTGGGGAGTGCCAGAAATTAACCCAGTTTTGGCATAGGATTGAAGGAAATTTGAAAGCTGTTTTTGAGGTGGTGATTCCTTTCAAGTGTGAATTTTTATATCTGGCTAATAGTTATAGTTAGAATAACATTGATAAGAAACTGATGTTAATTCTTCTTGGCTGCCAGAAAAAAGTAAATTAATTATCTATTATAAATGTGATTGATTGATTGATTGATTGATTGAAATTAATTATCTAAAAAAGTAATTACAAAGAAATGGCTGAAACAGACCACTTACAGTTGATGATTGGATTGACATATTACACTATATATATGTGTGTGTGTGATGGAAAAGCTAACCCAGATAGAATAAATTTGTTCAATATGGAAAAAAATTACTGATTATATAAAACCAATTCGCATTGACTTTTCTTGAAGCATAAATGGTCTGTAAAGTACTGTTTTAAGAATTATAAGTAATAGCTCTCCTTGTTCTTGTACATAGTTGCTGTCAAAATGAGGAAAACACAAAACATCTGTATAAGCTTGAGTTTTGAATTTCCATGACCATTGGCAGACATGATGGGTTTCTGCCTTGATAAATTTATATATTTGTCCGCTGAAATTGAAATAAGTACACACTACTTTATTTACAGAGATTATTTACAGTCTGCCAGTCATGTGTTTTTGTAGATGATCTGACTGTGTGTGCATGTAGGTTGTCTGGCTGTAAGGTGACAGAGGAAGGCTGTGGTTATGTGTCTTCAGCTCTGAGTTTAAACCCATCACACCTGAGAGAGTTGGATCTGAGCTACAATCACCCAGGAGAATCAGGAGTCAAGCTGCTCTCTCACAAACGGATGGATCCAAACTGCTCACTGCAGATACTCAAGTATGTGGGACAATAAGAGGCCGGTTTACACCTGGTATTAAGAGCTGCCTCAGGTGATCTGACCACAAGTCGGTTACTCTCATTCGGATGTAGAGCAATAAACTCTCATATAATGTATGTATTACCAATATATTGAATAGGGCTGTCAAGCAGTTAAAAATTTGAATCAAATTAATTACATGATGTGGCGATTAATTAATTTATTAATTACACGCACATCAAATTTGGCTGAGAAATTACCCCCAAAAGATAAAAGTCATTGTGTAAAGCATCAAATAGACATTACAAAAAGTAGCTTCAGAAATAAATATTTGATTCAGCATAGAATTTATTACACATATATTTTTTGATCATGAGGTTGAGTAAATGATGACTGAATTTTCATTTTTGGATGAACTATACCTTTAATGTTGTACTACTGTCAACCATCAGCAGCTTCAGACCACGATCACTGCTCTAAAACAACATGATGAAGAGGATACTGATCAGCTGACAAAAGCCATGAAGGTGATGGTAACAGGAGAACTGCAGAAAAGTGAGCGCACCATAGTCTCTGAAGTCCGATTTATGGTGGAACAATTGCAACTAGAGGTACAGAAAGACATCCAGGGAGTGCAGCAAAGTACTCGAAAGGATTGTGACCAACTTTTCCAGGAGATCAGCCAATGTAGTGTCCAATTGAATACCGTAAGTGACTCCTTGAAAGAGCTGAAATCAGAAATAAGCAGTTACTTAAAATTCCCTGGGAAAACAGTAACTGACTTTCCATCAATTACACTAAAATCACCTCCTCGCTCCACTGCTGCAGAAGGTGAAACGTCAAAACCTCACACATCCTCGTCTGTACATCCACCTTCTTCGCATCCAACATCTGTGGTCAAGAGTGATCATTTGAAACTAACCTTGCCCACCTTTGGCAGATCATCAGATGATGTGACCCTCTGTTATATTTAACCAGATGTCACGACTTTCTGGCATTACAAACCCTTAGAGAATACAGACATTCTGGCAACCTTTCGCACTGTCCTTTATGGAACAGCACGAGACTGGTGGGAAGTGGCTAGATCCTCTGTTCAAACATGGAATGAGTTTGAATCCGCATTTCTCGCAGCATTTCTTTCTGAGGATTATGAAGACGAGCTAGCTGAGCGTGTCCGCACCCGTATTCAAGGGTAAAAGGAGTCCATTAGAGATTTCGCTTTCACTTACAGAGCTCTATGCAAGCGCTGGAAACCTTCACTGACAGAGTGTGAGTTAGTCAAATTGATACTAAAAAACATTAAACCATACCTTGCCAGTCAACTTCGTAGCAGAGTAAGTTCAGTGGATGAATTGGTAAACTTGGGCATCAACTAGAAAAAGATTATGTTCATCAGCTGCATTATGAAGGACGAACCATGACTTCACCTATACCACAAAAACCTACCTCTAACCGCCAAGGTGAAAGACCTACCGTCCAATGCTGGAGATGTAAAGGTCAGCATCCTCCTGGAAACTGTCCACAATACTCCACTTCACCTTTCACATCGCCTCAAGGTCCTTTCCAACCTGCAGGAAACAAGCGAAATTCCCCAGCACAAAACACAGGAAGAGCACCATCAAATAACGCCCTGTCTGTCACACCTCCATCCCAACCATCTACTGTGACTGCCTCTTTTACTTCTAAATGTGAGTCTATACCTCAACAGTTGGTCGTCCCAATTACTATTGGCAGATGGACAGGAAAGGCTATAGTCGACACTGGGGCAAGCTATACTCTTTTACACGAGAGCTTATGGACAGAGCTTGCATCCTCTGATCCACTCTGTACTTGGGCTCTTGGTCCTCTCTACTTGGCTAATGGTGAGACCGCTGTACCTATAGGATGGACAACCATTGAAATGACACTCCATAACCAAGTTTTTTCTCTACCTGTAGCCATCCTTTCCACCAAAGCTCTAGCATACTCTGTAGTTTGGGATTGGATTTTATATTCACCAGTGGTCTTCAGATCAATGTTGCAGATGGAAAATATTCTTTCAAGTCAATTCCCAACAGCGAATATCCTTTCCAGCCTGGACGAGCTAGCATTCCCGCTAGAGGAATCCAGCATCTGAAACAGAAAGCACAACATAAAAATACAGGGCGAACTCTCACATTGTTCAGCTCTATTCCTCCACAGCAAATGCCAAGGGTGTCCCCTTTACCAGATAAGCTGGATGCCAAAACTTTAATAAAGACTCTAGTAGACACAGCCCACTTACCACCTGAGGGAAAGTGCCAACTGCTCCACCTCTTGGCAAACAATACTCAAGTCTGTACCCTCCAGCTCGGGAGAACAACAGTACTCCAGCATTGTCTTTATACTGTCCATCCTGTACCATCAAACAGCGTCCATACAGATTAACACCAGAGAAACAAGATGTGGTACAAGAACAAGTTAAAGAAATGTTGAAGAATGGTATCATCGAACCATCACACTCTGCTTGGGCCTCACCTATTGTCCTGGTCCCAGAAAAGGACGGCAGCCAGAGATTCTGTGTGGACTATAGGAGGGTCAATGCGATCACTGAGAGAGATGCCTATCCTCTACCTAATATCACTGAGATCTTGGAATCCCTCTCCGGTGCAGGTATTTTCTCCAGCATCGACCTCAACAGTGGGTACTGGCAGGTGTCCAAGACTGCATTCATTGCTCCATCTAGATTATACCAATTTGTCATGCTGTTTGGGCTGAAGAATGCTCCAGCGACATTTCAGCGATTAATGGAGACTGTCCTAGGTGAACTGCGAGGAAGAATATGTTTCGTGTATATTGATGATATAATCATTTACTCACCTTCTGTCACCCAACACTTCCATGATCTTCAGACTATCTTCGACCGATTGCACACAGCTGGTTTAACCATAAACCTAAAAAAGAGTAAATTCTGCCTTCATGAGTTGACATTTCTGGGACATGTGGTAAACACAAAAGGCATCTCGGCTGACCCCAGCAAAGTAGAAGCCATACGTTCCTACCCTGTACCCAAGAACCTTAAAGAAGTTCAACGATTTCTCGGGTTGGCGGGATGGTACCATAGGTTTGTGCCCAATTTCTCTCGGATAGCTGAACCCATAAATGCCTTGAAGAAAAAGGGACGTAAATTCCAGTGGTCACCACAGTGTCAACAAGCCTTTGAGAAATTGAAGACCTGTCTCACCTCACCTCCAATCCTGGGTCATCCTGACCTTCAGCTTCCTTTTGTTGTCTACACTGATGCCAGTGACTCAGGACTCGGTGCAGTGTTGACGCAAAGGAAAACGCATGGCTTGGAAGAAGTCATAGCCTATGGCAGCCGAACATAACCAAAGCTGAGATGAATTATTCAGCTACAGAGAAAGAGTGTCTGGTAATAGTAAAAATGGCAATATTACCTTGAATCGAAACTCTTCACAGTAGTCACAGATCATTCAGCTCTGCAGTGGGTCATGAATTCCACAAAAACTACAGGACGTTTAATCCGTTGGGCTCTCCGTCTGCAAAAATTTGACTTTGTGGTTGAGTATCGGAAGGGAAAACTCAATGAAGCCCCAGATGCATTATCCCGAATGTATTCCGTACCTGGATGCCATTTGTACTCCACTCAGAAGGAGGACTTCGGATTTCCAATTTCGCCAGTAGACATCTGGGAAGAACAGCACAAAGATCCGGTAATTATCAAACTATTTCAGTCACTAGCAGACAATGATTCCTCTGTGCAAGATCAATATGAAGTAGTTGAAGACAAGCTGTATCACCGAACTCATCTGACTAATGGGCAAGAAGTACATTACAGAATATATGTCCCGGCCACCCTTGTCCCAAATATTCTACAACATTACCATGCGCATCCCTTAAGTGGTCATCTAGGAATTTACAAAACTTACCAGAGGGTGCATCAGGCCGCTTTCTGGCCCTCCATGTGGTCTTCTGTAAAACATATGTAAAAAGGTGCATGAAATGCCAGACCTTGAAAAATGAGAACCGCAAACCTGCTGGAAAAATTCAACAGACCACTACCAGTCGTCCAAACGAGATGTTGGGAGTAGATATCATGGGTCCACTGCCTCGCAGCTCTCACCAACATGAATATCTACTAGTGTTCGTGGATTACTATTCCCGGTGGGTTGAACTGTTTCCCTTGCGAAAGGCCAATGCTCAGACTGTTGCTTCACACCTCAGAGAAGAAATCCTCACTCGATGGGGGGTACCTGATTTCATCTTGTCTGATCGAGGCACACAGTTCACATCAGCCGTCTTTCAGGACATCTGTGCAAAATGGAAAGTCACTCAGAAGATGACTACAGCATACCACCCTCAGACAAACCTAACCGAACGAGTGAACAAACATTAAAACAGATGATCTCAGCATATGTGGATGACAATCATAAAAAATGGGACCAACACCTACCTGAACTACGGTTTGCCATTAATTCAGCGGTACAAGAAACCATCGGTATGTCTCCAGCCGAGCTTCACCTTGGGAGAAAATTCCAGGGGCCAATGGACAAGCTGCTGCGTGGGCAAAATCTTGCTCCAACTGCTCCATCTTACGATGTCACAGAACATCTGTCCGAGTTGCAAGCTAGAGCCAAAGAAAACTCCAAGAAAGCATCATTAAGACAGCTCCGTAGCTACAACAAAACCCGAAGAGATGTCACCTATAAAGAAAAAGATCGTGTATGGGTGAAAAAATTTCCACAGTCAAGTGCACTTCACCATTTTTGTGCTAAACTTGCCAACAAATGGAAGGGCCCCTACAGAATAATAAAACAGCTGGGACCACTGAATTATCGTGTGGCATTAGAAGACACTGGTGAGGATGTGCGTACTGTTCATGTATGTAACTTGAAGCGTTGTTTTCCTACCGCTGAGGAGTTAAACCACCTGGGAAAATCGAAACTTTTGGAAATTTTCCACGAATCCACTGACGAAGATGAAGAGTTTCTTGGTTTCTGACATACTACCCTTTAAACAACCCGGAGTTGTTTTTTTCCCAGGGGGGAGGAGTGTGGCGGAGCTGAAACACTACAAAAACAAATTAACTTAAAAGAAGGGCGTGTTAGAACTAAACTGATGGTTTGCTCAAGGCTGTTGATCTGCTTAATTTCAAACAAAACTTCTTGCTTTCCTGTATTCTGGTTCAGCTCTCTTTCCCTTGGTAAACTGTATGCATGTATGTGTGTGTATGAGTAGTTTAAGTGTTTAGACTAGTTAATAAAATCTTGTTCATGTTACACGTAAAGTTGTCCGTGTCTCAAGCTCATAACTGGAGTCACTAATCATTTAGATCTTGGTTACTGCTCTTAGTAGTATTGTAAATTAGGAAAGACATTTCCCATGCCCCGGAAATGTACATTTCTTAGAGTAATAAACAATTGATCCTGAGTGTTCATGGGACAAATAGGTTCATTGATTGTAATATTAATTTACGACAGTAAATTAATTATATTAACTAATCCAAATATTCATAATCAATTATAACCAGTTATTATTGATTATTAATATTTCATATAGAGCTAATTTGCTACATACCTATAACTGCACACATCACACAGTGAAAGCAAAGCACGAGAGACAAATGCGATGTCAGCTCGCAGTGCCTCGTACATAGTTAAATAATGATTACAATATCATCATAGACAGTACATATCGCCCATAAAGAATGAACATACAATTGAACTGATATTTAACAACTTTCTTCTCCTTCTCTCCTCCTTTCACGTGCAGGAGCCAGACGTAGGCTAATATGGTGCCGCGAATTGTCACGTGAACAAGCAAATCCACAAAGATAGAATAATAAAAAATAATACGAACACTAATTAGATAGTTTTAATTTGGAAAGCATTTAGATACGTTTAAGTCAAAGTGTCATTTAAAATGTAAGACCTTTCATAAGTAAAAATAAGATTTTTTAAGACTTTTTATGGCCTTAAATTTAAGACACGTATACATTTTTGACATGAGCAACACGAACCAAATCTTCCAGGTCTCAACCACACTTTTCAAGGGTTTTTTTACAGTAACTTACTGGCAACACTGGTGCCAGTAAGTTACTGTATTTGAGATTTACAGTACAATAACTGCATTTTAGTTTTACACTATTAGTTAAACTACATGTTACTGTATATCATGTAATACAGTACCATTACTGTAAAAAAAAACTTGGTTAACAGTACATTAATCCTAATCAATAATTAATTCATCCTAAATTAAAATTACACTTTTATCATTTTTATCCTACACAAGTCCTGACATTTAGTCCAAAGAGACACAATTATTACAAAATATGAAATTCTTTATTAAAACATTGCAAATAATTAAACATGTAAATGTCAGAAAAAGTTCACTTTAAAACTCAATTCATATATTATTTTCAGAAAATAATTAAAACAAAATAGAGCATGAATTTACATGTATAAAAGCAATTAGAGTGCATTCAATGTCACTTATTTTAAAAACACTGCAGAAAATAGTTTTTATAACAAAGTATCTGGACGCTGCATAAAAAACTGTATATTAACACACACACTGAAGAACAGTCATTTAAAGATACAATGCTGGGACTGTGCAACATTTTTTGTCCTTTGTCTTTATACTGGATTTAAGGGCTGAAACTGGCAAAAAAAACACTTGTGTCGCGCTTGGCGCTGCATTGCAGCGGGTGTATCGCTGTTTCAATGTATCACAATATCATCCTTTGGACTCAAAACTATGGACCAGAATCAGAAGATTTGGATCGACAAAAATGATAAGAAGAAAGAATAGGCCCAAATAAATTAACCACTCCGACCACTGGAATGCAGCTAATTAATGAATAGGTAAGTGTATTTTTCTATTTGTTTGTTCTTTTGCATGAGTTGTATCTTTTGAAATTGAAAGAATGAAAGAAAAAGAAAATAAAAACAAACAGATAACAATAACACACAGTATTTTGAATAAATGATAAACACAGAAACAGTCAAAATTTTCCAATATCAATTTCTGAAATTCAACCTCAGTTTCTCAATTTCAAGGTCAATGTCTTGTTCTCAAATTCCCCAAAATTACTGAGTAGGAAAGTTGTTCAAAAGTTAACGCAGTTCAGTCCATGAAGAGAAAAAATAAATAAATTTGTCTATTTTTGTCTAATAATATGTCAAAATATGTTGATGCCACAAAGCAGGATGTTATAGTTTCCTGTAAACATTGCTTCAAATCTAACATTGTAAATCACTCTAGTTAGCTGTTATTTTGTTGTTCGTTTTGTGTGTTTTTTTATGAAATGCCAAATTATCAATGTCAATTTTCTTCACGTTTAACTTTAGATCCTTAGTCTATTTTCATCCTTTATTCTGAACCTTTAATTTTAATAAAAAATTATATTTAATCTCAAGTTTTATATCTCATTTTAAAACATTACGTAATTTGTACTTTGTAAATTAAGTAATAGTGAATAAAAAAGTTGAGTAAAACAGTCGCATTAATCTGGTGTCTCAGTGAATTATTAAAATACACAGTCCACAAACATCACATGGTGTCAGACGAAAACCATGGAGCACTTGAAGCCTCCTAACTCCATATGTTCACCAGAGCACAGGGACCGAACCAAACCATTGATGCATACGTGACTCACTTGAAAAATAAGATGAAAGACTGTGAACGTGGACGATTAACTGATGACTTGAGTAAAGATCGCATTGTCTGTGGTGTTAACAATGACACCGTGAGAGCTAGGCTTCTCAGGGAAACGGGTTTGAACCTAGCAAAGGCAGTGGATATCTGTCATGCCAATGAAATAACACAAAGCCATGTTATGAAAGTGCTGCATGAAGAAGCAGAAGAGGCAGTGAACAAAATCACGAGAACAAAGTCCACTGTCAGACAGGCGAATGTCAAGCACACAGGGAAAGAGAAGGAAGAGTGGACGAGGTGTGGTGACGTACATGAGCCAAGGAAGTGTCCGGCTTATGGAAATATGTGTAATGAGCGCTCGCGGAGGAACCGTTTTAGCCGCATGTGCAAAACACCACAACAAAAAATGGCAGCCAGCACGGATGACAGATGCGGCTCATGGTGGGTTGGGATATGCCAGACCTGTCAGCAATCTCCCGTTGAAAGGTTCCAGTGGCCAAGAACCCCAGTGTGGAGAGAACCTGGACTGGAACAGGTAAGGCCCTTGACCGCCGGGTCTCACATTGGAGGTAGTGTCACGGGTGACGATTATGAAGGAGGCGGAACCTTTGATTCCGGCCGGAGTTTCCTATGGGGAGCTCTTCCGGTGTGGGACCCGCGAAGACTCCGGTTCCGGGTACACCGGGCAATGACGGAGATTATTATGAAAGATTGAGAACAGGTGCGGGAGGAGAGTAAGCGGAACAGCGATTGGGGCGCGCATTGATTGGGGGTAACATAAAAAGGTATTACATTCAAACCAAAGCGTCTGAGCCCAGTCTGAGCCCTCCGTCTGAGCCCATGAAGAGCCTGCTAAAGCTACGAAGTATATCCGCCTCTTCCTCCATTCGAATCCTGTTGAGGCGAACGTCGAAGCTACTACAGTAAATGTTTTAAAGAGATGTTTTAATTAAATAAAGAGACTTTTGTACTTACCTTTGGTTGTCCTGTCTGCTGTGTCCTGCGGTGTAGCTCCTCACGGTGGTGTGTAAGTCAGGGGTGATGGCCGGTCATTAAGAGCCCACCCCGACCTGTGACAGTAGGGCTCAAGGTTATTGCACAGCTCCAGGAAAAGATGCCTTGGAAGATGGAATCTGCTCATCAGCCATTCATCTGATTCATTCAGAAGATCTTGCCTATCCTGAAATACTCTTTCCCTCCTCAAGGGCGCATATGCGTCTTCTAAAAGCGCCAGGTCAGCTATCATTGAGAATTGGTGTACGGTGGAAATCCAGTTTAAACAGCTGTTTGGATGAGCAAATGAGCTATCACAATGCATTATTTTACAGCACGTGTTTTGAAACAATTAGCATTTAATTTGGTATCACGTCACATGTATTGGGGTGTACAGTAGTGATGATGATGTGATGTGGAGTACCATTCATTCACATTAATAATTGCATGACAATTT
>FLSR01000715.1:17739-30389 GCA_900092035.1 Leuciscus waleckii
GTATTATTTTATTTTAATACTGTGAAGCTGCTTTGATACAATCTGTATTGTGAAAAGCGCTATACAAATAAACTTGACTTGACTTGACTTGACGAGGTCGGAGAACCAGGCCGGCCCGCCCCGAGAAACTAATCATCCAACCAAGACGGTTCGGGACACGGTGGAGGATTCCAGACGAGCCCTACCGCCTCGGTGGCCCTATTCAGCATAGCTGCCATCCCTGGCTCTGACTCGGGCAGCACTGGTCTCCCAGAGGGAGGCAGAGCCCAGCTCTCCCTCTGATGCTGCAATGGACATCCTGGAGGGCCCCCTCTGGAGGGTCCCCGAACGAAACGGCTGGTCGGTACACTACAGAGGGACCAGCACGCTCATTGGGGAGCTCCACCGGCTGCAGTGCAAAGAAGGAGTGAGGGACCCACGTGGCTTTGCCGGGCAGGGAACCTGTCACTGTGATCCTCAGATCACCCAGCTCGCGTGGCACTCCAGCCTTCTTCTGGGAAGTTCTTCTGGGCCCAGAAGAAACACTTGAGTGGGGCATGGGAATGGGGACTCCACCTTCGCGGAAGAAGGTGGGTCTCGATCTCAGCACCGCGATTGTCATATTCCCGCAGTGAGAACATGACTCATCCACAAAAGCTGCTTCAGCGTGCTTTAAGCCCAAACACGTGATACAGCTATTGTGACCGTCAGAGGGGACAGAGCCCTACCCACCCAGAAACGCACGGATGGAATGGCATCTTGACAAAGACACAAACACACCTGTGTTTCTTTTTCAGGAAATGTGACCAGTCACCAGTGCCGGAGCACACAGGGGAATAACCGCGGCAACACTGTAGAGTGAAGCACTCACTACTTCCGCCCTCAACTGGCCGTCAACAAACACTCTTAGAAATGAAATGCTGTTAAAACATCAGTTGAGAGCTTCATAAGCTGCAACTCGCTGTAGAAACACCAGCACTGGGAGAGTCTTCCAGAAGAACACTGACACACTCATTCGTTGTAACACAACAACACTCTTCAGAGACATCGACACAATCGGCTCCGAAGCGAAAGACAACTGGTGCATGCATCCACTTCTGTATTTATACCCGCGCTGCGTGTACCCGCTGTGTGATGCAATTCACGCGTGCCAATGTGCATTGGCTCATTTTAACAGTACTCAAAGATGACAGGCTCCCTAAGCGTGATCCCAATCAGTCGACACGTCGACTACGCCGAGCGACTGAAAGGGAACTGGGACGTTCATGGCAGAAGCTTAATTTTGTGCTCCGTAACCACTGATCCATATAATGACTAGATAGCTCATGACGTTCTAAACTGCCAGCAGGCAGTGAAGCCACCGGAAGTGTTCGAGCGGCCATCTTACGATTACCTACCAGCAGTGGGCTCCAACGGCCGTTATACAGAGATTGGTAGCTCCGACGACACTTTTAAGATGACCCGCTGTGCAGCATACAAGTGTAAAACAACGTTCACAAAAGGATGAAGAAAAACTGCCCAAAGGTTGTAATTCAAGCCCTGTAAGTAGTAATTTATATGCACAATTGTCGCTATTCCCGTGTTGTTTTCTCTGAGGAAAGAGTAATGCTTCTTCAAAAAAAAAAAAAAAAAAAAAAAAAAAAAAAAAAAAATACCCTATAAAAACAACAAAAAAAAACCTATAAGAAACCTCAGAGCAGCAATAATCACAATTAAGTGTTCAATAGCGACCCATTTGACAGCTTCAAAGAGCTTTGTGCAGAGTCCGTTTACCGTTTCTTACATTAACCCATACAATTTGTATTATGCATTTCCTGAACATGTACTTGCTAACTAATCAAACACTTTATTTGAACAAACTACCGATCTATAAAACACAATCGGTCTTCCAACCTTTTACCATCGTGTCAATTGATTTTGATATGCGTAAGGGAGAGAGAGCAATACAGCGCTCGTGTTGTTTGAAGACGGTAGTGCGGCCGGGGCTCTCTCTCTTTCTTTGCAAAGAAATTGCCTTTTTTTTTTTTTTAAACGCGAAAAAAGTTTTCCTTTTAAAAAAAAGCCCCATAAGCAGGAAAAATGTTCGACTTTAAACAAATAGCCTACCCATTTTAATGCTTAGGATGTTTGTGGTGTAAGAATGTACAGGGAGATTTTAGATTTAAAAACGTGTTTTATCAGTCAAATCATAAAATGTCCTATTGATTCAATAGAACGTGTGAGCTCACTAGGGAATACCAATATGGCGGCGCGGTGGCTTCACTGTTTATGACATCATGAGCTATCCAGTCATTCTAGATAAGTGTCTGTAACACATTTTTGTGCTGATTTTGATGTTTGTTTTGGATCGTTGTCCTGATGGAAGATCCAACCACGGCCCATTATAAGATTTATAGCAGAAGCCATCAGGTTTAGATTTTTTATCTGTTGATATTTGATAGAATCCACGATGCCATGTATCTGAACAAGATGTCCAGGACCTCCAGCTGAAAAATATGCCCACAACATTAAAGATCCAACGGTATATTAAATTGTACACATGGGCAGGGCTGTAGCTAGAGGATTCGGGGCCCCCTGAAAAAATATTGACGTGGGCCCCCTCCACCAATATCATATACTGTAAATAGATGAGCATGGAGGCCCAAAAATAACAGAAGATGGTGATGTTGTTGTAAAACCTTTATTTTAAAAGTTAAATTTTTATATAAATATTACAACTAATAAAAACTAACAAAAAGCAAGAAATTGTTGAATAATAATAAAACCAATTTTTTAAAAAGTAACAGCAAATAATGTTTTTTTTCCCACAGTCTGTTATAATTCATAAATCAAAAAGTAAACATTTAGAAATTGACAAGAATGCAGTCAAATTTAAAAAATAAAATCATTTGTCGTCTTATTTTTTAATAAAAATATGGAACTGGTAATATATTATTAAATAAAGCTAATAAATGTATTCATCAGCCAGCAGGTAAGGTGCATAATGCAATACGTCGTGACTCGTGTACATTTTTTAACTCTATGTACATTAGTGTAAAAAGAGAAATTTTGACCACGTAATCATTCGGTCGATTATGGTGCGCAGGGATAATGAAAAGTGACAGTACCCGCCCGGCAGGCTTTAGTCGACGGTAGTTTTCTTATTCCCAGCTAAATAACAATGCAAACTGTCTTTAAGAACGTATTGATCGACTGGGATACAACAACTCTCCTGGCCTCCCTCTCCTTCTGTTCATGGCGTTTCTGGTACCCTGATTTATGTTTTCTTTTCCCCGAAATTTTCAGTCAGTCAGTCAGTCTCCTGCTCTTCCACTAACTTCATTGTTAACTTCAGGCACTGCCGCCTCAACTCTGATTGGTTCTGTTCACGAGCTGGGGTGGGACTTACAATTTTATTGGGTCCATCTGATGTTTGTCACTGACTGAATAATTAATAAATACTTTAGATCGACTAAACCATTTTTAGGGAGGTCAGAGAAGCAGATATTTGGAAAAGATATTTAACCAAATTGCATGTTTTTGTGGTTTTCATTTAAATCTCAGGCATGCAACTAATATAAATATTATAATTATTCATACAACAGGGGCCTATATAGTATAACTGGGGGGTACTTTTTTATCCTTGTGTACACCAAACCCATCTAGCGTGTTTGTGCCAAAAAGCTCTTTTTTTTTTTTTTCATCTGACCACAGAACCCTGTGCTGTTTGAAGTTCCAGTCGTGTCTGACAACTGAATTCGCTGGAGTTTGTTTTTGGATGAGCGAGGAGGATTTTTCTTGAAACAACATGTGGGGATGTACTGTAGGGGTGTTTGATTTATTTATTTTTTATTTTAATTTTTTTGGTAGACTTTTGGCACCAAGACTCAACTAATCTCTGCAATTCTCCATCTGTGATCCTTGAAGAGTCTTTGGCCACTTAACCTCTGTGCATTAAGACAATATAGACACATGTCCTCTTCCTGGCAGATTTGTAACATCTTTAGTTGATTGGAACTTCTTAATTATTGCCCTAATGGTCAAAATGGGGATTTTCAATTATTTAGCTATTTTTTTACAGCCACTTTCTATTTTGTGATGCTCAACAATCTTTTGATGCACATAAGAACTATATTCTTTGGTTTTACTCATTGATATGGATGATTAAGGGAATTTGGCCTTTGTGTTTCCTCAAATTTAAACTCCTGTGAAACAATAAGTCATAGCTAGACATTTTCATGTTCCTAGTCACCCTGTTGTGCTAAAAAAAAGGTACATATTAGTCGAGTCAAGTCAAGTCACCTTTATTTATGTAGCGCTTTATACAATACAGATTGTATCAAAGCAGCTTCACAGTGATAACATGAAAATAATACAACAAAGTTTGTTTCTAGAAGAAAATTGCGTCATTGTCCACCTTAAGGCAGATCAATAATATTGTTGAATATTAAATGTCCCCAACTAAGCAAGCCAAAAGCCAAGGCAAATAGTGGCAAGGAACCAAAACTCCATCAGGTGACAGAATGGAGAAAAAAACCTTGGGAGAACCCAGGCTCAGTCGGGGGCCAGTTCTCCTCTGGCAAACGAGCGAACAGTGTATGATTATGAGCCAGGCAGCGTTACAGGTCAGAAGTCAGATTGGTTCAGAACATTGACTATTTCATCGATGAAACCGTTTAGCGATACAATTTTGGATATATTTCTGGTATGGCCCATTGTGAGTAACATGTCTATATATTGTGTGCACAAAGTAGAAACTTCACAAAACTGTGTAGATATGGAGAACAACTGATTTTGAAGAAACGTGTCAGGTTTCAAAGATTTCTGATGCTCACAGTCACAGTATATTCTATCAAACATTTAAACTGAAGATGAAGCCTTTAATACCACTGTTGTCCACAAGAGGGACAATAAATCTTTTTTATCTTTATCATTATCCAGCATTGGCTGATAAACATATTTTTAAAACCATATTTTTTTCAAAGAAAAAACAACTATAGTGGTGCACTACAGCCCAACAGCATAGCTGGCATGACTAGGTTCCTGACTAGGTGATCCAAGATGGCGCCGCTGTGTTTGGCTTGCCACTTGCTACTCTGTTCTCTATTGTTTGTTTTAGCTGTCGTTTCACCGGCTATAGTTTATGATCGGACTACGCTGCTGGAATTGCGTTTTGCATCAATTGGGCTCCTGAACGCCCAGTCCTTCAAACTACCATCGCCACTGTTGACACCAATTCCTCCTCTTCTGAGATGCCCTGTCTGTCTGCTATCAGGCAGAAAGCGCCGTAGAAGACGCGGTCGGAGAGGCGGGTTACATGTCAGGCTGAGGACTCACCTGGATTCTCCGCCGCTGAGGTGTGGAGATCGACTGGAGCTTGGCAGTGTAAGAAGATCGCGGGAATGTTACAGGTGGCTTCAGCTGGTTAGCCCCGATACCGGCGTTTCATCTGCGTGTCTCCGCCACGGAAAAACAGTCACCCGGAGCTGTGTCCAAGGTAATCTCCGTCTTATTCCTCGCGTGACATCGCCGCCTGTCAACTTGGCCACGTTCCGTATGGCACTTTGTAACACTAGATCGCTCAATAACAAAACATTTGTCCTCAATGATGCCATTTCCTCTCATAATCTGGATTTGTTTTTTCTCACTGAAACCTGGCTCTGCCCAGGTGACGTTAGTGCCTTTCGGAACTTCTCCCCTCTGCTATCTCTACCTCAACACCCCGCGACAAACGGGTAGGGGCGGGGGGATAGCCACCACATACAGACAGTCACTGAAGTGTCGCCAGCTGACCACTAGAGGGTTCTCTAGCTTTGAGTTACAAGTATTTGTGCTCACATTGTCCTGTCCTATTTTATGTGCAATAATTTACCGGCCGCCTAAATTAAACAAGGACTTTTTGAATGATTTTTCAGAGTTTTTGTCAGAGTTCATGCCAAAGTTTGACAATATGACTTCTTCAGAACAATATCTCCTCTGAATATCTGATGTGAGACGCAGCCGTATTGTTTCCTGAAGAGTTTCAAGAGTCTGAATGTTAAATGTAAAACTCAGATCTTGCAGTATATTTCATTTGCCTCAAAATAGCACTTTATTTAAAATAGGGTCTTTATCTTAAATTGTGTTGTCAATTGGATGTTTTTTATTATAAGGAAACTGAAATGTAAAACTATATTGTATAACAATCATTAACTAACATCATTCTATAACAATAACCCATATCTTCATAATTTTGAAAGTTACATAACAGATATCATGCAAAATAGACTGTAAGAGAAATGAATGCATGGCAGAAGATCTGTGGAGTATCACAAACTGCATGAGAATTCAAATATCAAAAATGATACTGATATGTATTAAAAACTTTACGATGATAAAGATAAAACACTGTTATTGTCTTTCATCTTCTGTGGTGTCTGAATGTGTCACATCCGTCCTGAACTGTCATTTCATCTGATATAAACACTACAGTATATGAAGATGATCAGATACTTGTGGTTTCTCCTGACACACTCCTAAAGACTTCATTCTGATGTTTCAGAGTCACAGAAGAGGTAAGACACACACACTTCATATACTCAGATATATTCATAAACTATAGAACTGATGCAGACACGTAATATCATCAGAGAGAGTGTTTTCTCTGTAGAAAGCTGTGGTTAGGTTTGTTCCTCGGTGAAGATGGCACCCATAAAACTAAATAATCCCCAAAACTATAGCATTCGTTTGTGCTGGCTCTGTATATTCCCTGCTGTTAGTGCAAGAGTGTGTGAAGATTCAAACAAACACCAGCATGAAACTACAGATACTTCTTCTAAAGTGTGTGTGAGTGCAGGACTGACTGACTGAAGATGCAGGAGCTCCTGAATTATATAGTGTATTACCACTAGTGATGGGACGGTTGATACCGGGGCTCTGACTCTCCGAGACAGTTTTCAAAGCACGTTTTATGGGTAATCACTTTAGTGCCTGGTACAAATCAGAACTATGTAATAATGACCATTAATGTCTTTTAACTAATTTCATATACTAGTATATAGCCGAAGCTATAGATTGTGAAATGAAACATTTCTTGTTCTTAGTGTTTTTTAGTTAGCTTAGATAGTAGCGTAGCATACAGCTATCCGAAATGATATTATCTTAGTAGCATAGCATACAGCTATCCGAAATGATTAGAGATACCGTTTTTTTTATACCATCTATGATATTTTTCGATAAAAAACTTCAGAATTCTGTTTCAGAATTAATTATGGTATATATATATATATATATACATATTATGCCTTATTGCTTAATAACAATTAAAGATGTTGCAAACCATACCTAAAAATGCAATTTCTTTCACTGTAACTATATAAATAATCAGGATAAAAATAAAAGATTATTACATTTACAAGTTTGATTGATTACATTAAGAATCGCGAGAACAGCTTTAGATCAGGCATACTACTGGGGTCCTAATCTGGACCTCATCACTTCACCACAGCGGTCGAGCAAGCCTAACATGACACAACTACATTTCTGCATATCAGAAGATGTTGAACAGCAAAACCACATGATGAATATGTTTTATGAACAAGGGTTTAACCAGAAAAAAACCAAGAATGTGGCATACATTCCTTACTCACTCACACATCATATCCTACCGCTCTAGCTTTGAGAGAGATGTGGGACACGAGCAGAAAGACCATCTCTTTCCTAATATCTTCATGTTTTCTACTTGATGTAAAAGGTCTGAAGAGCGGGTTTTATCCTCCACAAGGGCGAGACATTTAGGCTGTTTGATTTCGTGCTGCCAGAGAAAGCCAAACTAAAATCACCCGCGCGTGTGAAACGTGCTTTACAAATAAACTTGTCGCACCTTACCAAGTCTAATAACAAGCACAAACGGTGTTAAGAATTTGACATGCAAGTCTAAAGCTAGGCTATCTGTCCTACAGCGTTTTCCTACTTTACCACAGTAAAGAATACGAATATAATAGGCCTAATTAAAAGCGAACCAAAGGAAGAAACGTTTATAGTTCCCTGCGAAAATGGTGAGACGTGAGTGAAGATTTGGGAAAATAAACAAGAGATTCCATGTTCAGAATAACTAATGAAATATTGTTAAATTCGCTGATAATCGGTACCGTGGAAATCCAGAGTTCTTGCGAGAGCACAAGCTGAATTTGCTCAGTGAGTTTACTCTGGTGTCCGACCATCTGGGCCGACACTATGTTGCTGTCAGGGATGAAAATTTACTTGGAATAACATCATCCAGATTTTATTCTGGTACTCAACAGAGGGCTATAAACAAAAAAACTAAATTCTGAGGTAAACAATGTCTAGTTGCATTGGATTATTTGCTTTGCTGCAACACTGGAAATAAGAAAATGGTCACGCTAACTTGTGGAAAACATATTGTGATTTAGATGAACTAAAAATATCTCAATGGAATCCTTACACTCACACACTCACACACACACACAGACACACACACACACTCTCACACACACACACACACACGGCTGAGAGGCTGAGAGGCTAAACAAAACATGAAACACTACCAGGTCCACCTATACCTGTGTGACCAAACCACCTGGAAATGTACACGCAAAATACAAAATAAAGACAAACATTTTCAGCACTTAAAATTAGTACTTATTATATTATGTGTTTGTGTTTCAGTTTACAAAATTTTATTTCAGTTTACAAAAATGTTTTGAGCTCTAGTTTTAGTCTAACCTTAATGCGATAAATCCCACCTTTTGTTTTCACGTGCGTTCGTGAATGAAGAAAATGTTGTGTTTAATGGGAAGACTAATTCAAAATACGTAAACATCTCAGCCACTTATATATTACTGATATCACTGCTGTATGTCAAGCTTTAACTGACCTGAGAACAGGATGACTGTGGGGATTTCACAATCAGTTCGGGGAAATTAAAGGCTCATCTTCGTGTCTGTGATCAGTGTTTACTCAGCTTTATGACTGATGATCTGAAGATAAGTTGACTATTTCGATCGATGAAACCGTTTAGCAGATACAATTTTGGATATATTTCTGGTATGGCCCATTGTGAGTAACATGTCTATATATTGTGTGCCCTGCTGGCAACACTGTTGCCAGTAGTTTACTGTAAACTTTAGTTTTTTGGGTCACCGTTGTGCTGAAGAGTAGAACCTGTGATTCAGTCCAGGAGAAGATCTAGAAACATTGATGATTTGCTGCATGCTGCTTTATTTAACAGGCAGTGACTGTGTAGTTGCTGGTCCAGTGGAAATCTTTTTATGTTCAATAGTTTTTTAGTGGCCTCAAATGAAATAATTTCACAGTAATACTTTGCTCACATTATTTATGCATTAAATATATAATACATTTAAATGACAGTTGGTCAATTTAAGGCAGTTGGTTTCTCCAAGTGAAATTAGTAAACTTGAGCTTTAATTTAGTGCATTTTTACAGTAACATACTATAGATTACAGTAAAGAACTGTACAATTAACAGTATATTACTGGTAACACTGTTGCCAGTATTTTACTGTAAAAAAAAAATAAAAACCTGGTAAGGTCTAACAGTGTATTGTGTTTTCAATTGTGATTCATTTATGACAAGAGAGCACCTCAAAAAATCTAAATCATACCAGGAGTTCTGGCCTTTGTTACAAAAAGTCGACGCACACACTTTTAATAATGGAAACTTTGGTTCCCTTTCATCCTGGGAACTCTGACGTGTTGTCGGGGGAGTTCCCTGATGAATTGGGATCCCGCTAGCGAGCCAATTGCCTTCGAGAGAATTAAAACAAGCCAATGGACATTGGCATGCAAGATTTGCATTCCAGAGTCCGCCTACCAGCGCGGGAATTAAATGCGGAAGTAAACCTTGCGTCAATGCTTTTTGCTTCGGAGCCATCCAGTGTCTCTGCTGAGCTGCTGTTTGCCGAAGAGTGTTTTCAAAACGAGTCTTAACAAGCGGAAGAAGAAGAAGAGGCTGAAATCTCTGGTGCTGGTGTGACGGCGCTCTAAGCGATCATCGCGTCCCCGCTGCTGACTGAGTACATTTCTCTCTGAAAAAAAGAGCCGTTTTCACGACTGGTAACGGGTGGGTGCAGCACACGGGCTTGCAGTTTCCCCGTTGTGTCTGCCACGTGGTCTCTTGGCGCTTCGGCGTGGAAAGAGTATTTCTTTTTTTCTCTTCTCTCTTCTTTCTTTCTCAATACTAGTTTTACTTGATCTTAGTGCTGCGTTCGATACTATAGATCACACAATACTCTTAGATCGGCTACAAAATTATACTGGTGTTCAAGGACAAGCATTAAGCTGGTTCAAATCATACCTATCTGACCGCTACGATTTTGTCTATTTAAATGGAGAAAAATCGATCATAACTCCAGTAAACTATGGAGTGCCTCAGGGATCTGTATTAGGCCCTCTGTTATTTTCCATATATATGATGCCACTTGGAAATATTATAAGGACACATGGAATTAGTTTCCATTGTTATGCTGATTACACTCAAATATATATTTCATCACGGCCGGATGAAAACGCTAAATTTTCCAGATTGACAGAGTGTGTTAAAGATATAAAAGATTGGATGATGCGTAATTTTCTTTTATTAAATCCAGACAAGACAGAGGTAATACTTGTCGGTTCAAAAAACCGCCCACAAAACCTCGCACAATACAACTTTAACATCATAGGATGTCCTGTTACTTTATCCTCTACAGTAAAAGACCTGGGTGTTTTATTCGTTTCAACCTTGTCTTTTAAAATCCTTTTTCATATGTTTCAAAAACAGCCTTTTTCCACCTTAGAATCATTGCTAAGCTACGTAATATGCTATCAGTTTCTGATGCAGAAAAGTTAGTTCATGCATTCATGACTTCGAGACTGGATTACTGTAATGCTTTATTAGCTGGTTGTCCTGCATCCTCAATAAACAAGCTACTGTTAGTCCAAAATGCCGCCGCTAGAGTTCTTACTAGATCAAGAAAATATGATCATATAACAGCGATTTTATCATCACTGCATTGGTTACCTATAAAGTTCGGTATTAATTATAAGGTATTGCTACTGACTTATAAAGCTCTAAACGGCTTAGCTCCAGTCTATTTAACGGATCTTCTATTGCCCTATAATCCATCGCGCTCTTTAAGATCACTAAATTCTAGGCTTTTGGTCATACCTAGGATATCCAGAACCACCACAGGAGGGAGAGCATTTTCACATTTGGCTCCAAAACTCTGTAATAGTCTTCCTGATACTGTTCGTTGCTCAGACTCGCTCTCCCAGTTTAAAACTAGATTAAAGTCGCATCTCTTCAGCCAGGCATTCATATAATCCTACAGTTCAAACTACAATCCAAAGGCAACAGTGGCAAGGAACCGAAAAACTCCATCAAGTGACCTAATAGTGTCCTAAAACTCCATCAGGTGACCTAATGGAGAAAAAAAACCTTGGGAGAACCCAGGCTCAGTCGGGGTTCAGTACACGTGACTTTCAAATGAAAGAGTGGTATCAAAGAGCACACCCAGGTTCCTAACCGACGACGAAGACTTGACAGAGCAGCCATCAAGAGTTAGACAGTATTCTAGGGTTATTACGTGAGGACGTTTTTTTGTCCAATAATTAGAATATCTGTTTTTTCAGAATTAAGTAGTAGGAAGTTGCTAGTCATCCAGTTTTTTTTTTTATATCAGCTATGCATTCTTTTAATTTTGTGAATTGGTAAGTTTCGTCAGGGTGTGAAGAAATATAGAGCTGCGTATCATCAGCATAACAGTGAAAAATAATGCCATGCTTCCAAATGATATCTCCCAACCAAGGGTAGCATGTACAGAGTGAACAGCAACATTCTATTGCTAGTACTGAGCCTTGTGGTACACCATATTGAACTTCGATAAGACATCTCTTCATTTACTGCTATAAACTGATAATGGTCAGATAAGTATGATTTAAACCATGCTAATGCAATTCCACTAATGCCAACATCATTTTCGAAGCCTATTTAAAAGAATGTTGTGGTCGAGAGTGTCAAATGCAGCACTAACATCGAGTAACACTAATAGAGAGATACAGCCACGATCGGATGATAAGAGCAAATCATTTGTGACTCTAATGAGAGCTGTCTCAGTAATATGGTACGGTCTAAATCCTGATTGAAAATCCTCGCAGATATCATTGCTTTCTAAAAAGGAACATAGTTGTGAAGATACTGCCTTTTCTTGTATCTTTGACAGAAAAGGTAGATTCGAGATCGGCCTGTAATTGACTAATTCTGTAGGATCAAGTTGTTTTTTTAACAAGCTGCGGTTTAATCATAGCCAGCTTAAAAGTTTTTGGTACGTATCCTAATGACAAAGATGAATTAATGATGTTAAGAAGAGGATCTATGACCTCTGGAAGCATCTCTTTCAGTAGCTTAGTCGGTATATGGTCTAACATACATGTTGTCGTTTTAGATGATTTAATGAGTTTAGAAAATTCTTCCTCTCGTATAGTGATGAATGAATCAAATGTTTCCTTAGGGAGACTACAATGCACTCCCTGACGCTATACTGTAGTAGACAGTTGCATAGTTATAATTTTCTCCCTGATATTATCAATCTTATAAGTGAAGAAGTCCATAAAGTCATTACTGCTGTGCTGCTTGGAAACTTCTGGGCTTGAAGCTTTATTTTTCGTTAGTTTAGCCACTGTTTCAAATGAATA
>FLSR01000716.1:1543-4043 GCA_900092035.1 Leuciscus waleckii
TCTGGGTCATCTGTGAAGGTCTGGGTCATCTGTGAAGGTCTGGGTCATCTGTGAAGGTCTGGGTCATCTGTGAAGGTCTGGGTCATCTGTGAAGGTCTGGGTCATCTGTGAAGGTCTGGGTCATCTGTGAAGGTCTGGGTCATCTGTGAAGGTCTGGGTCATCTGTGAAGGTCTGGGTCATCTGTGAAGGTCTGGGTCATCTGTGAAGGTCTGGGTCATCTGTGAAGGTCTGGGTCATCTGTGAAGCTCTGGGTCACCTGTGAAGGTCTGGGTCATCTGTGAAGCTCTGGGTCATCTGTGAATGTCTGGGTCATCTGTGAAGCTCTGGGTCATCTGTGAATGTCTGGGTCATCTGTGAAGCTCTGGGTCATCTGTGAATGTCTGGGTCATCTGTGAAGCTCTGGGTCATCTGTGAATGTCTGGGTCATCTGTGAAGCTCTGGGTTATGTGTGAAGGTCTGGGTCATCTGTGAAGCTCTGGGTCATCTGTGAAGGTCTGGGTCATCTGTGAAGCTCTGGGTCACCTGTGAAGGTCTGGGTCATCTGTGAAGGTCTGGGTCATCTGTGAAGGTCTGGGTCATCTCTGAAGGTCTGGGTCATCTGTAAAGGTCTGGGTCATCTGTGAAGGTCATCTGTGAAGGTCTGGGTCATGTGTAAAGGTCATCTGTGAAGGTCTGGGTCATGGTCTGGGTCATCTGTGAAGGCTTGATGGTCAAGCAGACGAGTCCCTGGACTAGACGCAGAGCTGCATTATCAGATACGTTAGGCCTGATTGTCCTGATGTCATACAGAACCTGCATGTACCCGATGAAGACCAGCAGCAGGTGACGACCATTCTGATGATAGAGCAGTGTGGTCTCGAGCTCCTCAAGCTTCTGAAGCCTGAACCGTTGCCGTCCTTCTCGTTGTCCCGTAAAAGGTATGCAGTATGCTGACTGAAGGCAGTTCGAGGAACAGAAAAAGAAAGAAGGGAGATTTATAGTCATGAACTACTGCGATATTTACCCATCGCAGTGTTAGTTTAGGGTGACATGATCTGGAGAAGGTCATCAGTCGAGAGTAGAGGTGTGTGTGTGTGTGTGTGTGTGTGAGAGAGGAGCAGCACTGAGGGATTCAGTCCAGCTATTAAAATTAAACAATACAGATGGGGTATTAAGATGGATATTTGCATTTACATGAATCATGCATTCAAACAGAAAATGAATGAGAAAATGTATGATAACTGTACTCACCTTTGAAACAGAACTGAGATTGAAGACTATCTTGATATCCACCGTATCCTCGTGACAGAAATAAAGCCGTCCGGTTCATGAACGAGTCTGATGTGAAGAATCGAGATCGATCCGGTTTAAATCAGACTTTACGTTTGCAGCGGTTCGTCACTAAACTACCGTATAAACAACTGTTATGATACCAAACTTGAATCCAGTTTTCCAGTTCCATTTGAATCAGGTCTGAGCAGTCAGTGTGATTTTTTGTCTTTATTTTTAAACTTTAGAAGGTTACATCAGCCCAATGTCACGAGAAACCTTTCCTCTTGAAGTCTTCCTGTAGTTAACAATTTCATGCCTGAAAACTCATCTTTGATCACAAAAATTACATATTTAAAAGTTTTTTCCTTCTTCATGCCTTAAAATATCTTGAATGTAACTCGACACCCTCGCCTCATTTAGTATGCGCGGCTCTATGAATATGCAAATGAGCCCCGCCTCCACTCACTCACTCACTCAGCTCAGAGATCCACTGGTTGATGATCACACGTTGATCTGATTGGTTACAAGGTAGTTTGTGACGTCAGAAAAAATGTAAATAGCCAGGATTATAAATTTCTAAAAAAATGTCCTTAATGGGGAAAAAAAAAAAAAAGAAAAAAAAAAAGAGTTTTAGATTGCATAATTTAGTGCAGAACAGCATCACATTCCGGAAGCGTTTGCATGTCGTAAACCACGATGTCCTTGTTTACTGTCCGTTCTCTCCATCTGGTGCCTCATTGGTCAGTTGCAGCAGATAGAAGGCTGCTACAGCCAATAGGAAGCCACAGATGGGCACAAAGAGGCGGAGCTTATATCTGTGCCACGCCCCTTCCTCAGTCTCCACCTCTGAGACTTTCCTGCTCTTCTTCCTTCGTCCTTTTTGTCGTTTCTCAAATGCCTCCAGTTCAGCCTAAAACAAACACACACACACACACACACACACACACACACACACACACACACACACAGCAGAAGCTTATGTTATAATATGAGGACACGTAAAGCTCAACATAAGCTGATTCATAAGCAGCTCTTCAGATCATTTTTGTCATTTTTCAGATCAAATTTAATATTTTATTGTGATGATATTGATATGTAAAGATATTCCTGTTTCTCGTCTCACCTGCTGTTTTCTCATTTCTCCTTCCAGTGCGGCTCTTTCCTCTGCTGCAGAAGCCTGAAACACACACGCACGCACGCACACACACACACAAACTAACTGTTCAGTAACCGTTTCTCCAAGTTTCC
>FLSR01000716.1:9043-15255 GCA_900092035.1 Leuciscus waleckii
ACACACTCACCGACTCACACACTCACCGACTCACACACTCACCGACTCACACACTCACCGACTCACACACTCACCGACTCACACACTCACCGACTCACACACTCACCGACTCACACACTCACCGACTCACACACTCACCGACTCACACACTCACCGACTCACACACTCACCGACTCACACACTCACCGACTCACACACTCACCGACTCACACACTCACCGACTCACACACTCACCGACTCACACACTCACCGACTCACACACTCACCGACTCACACACTCACCGACTCACACACTCACCGACTCACACACTCACCGACTCACACACTCACCGACTCACACACTCACCGACTCACACACTCACCGACTCACACACTCACCGACTCACACACTCACCGACTCACACACTCACCGACTCACACACTCACCGACTCACACACTCACCGACTCACACACTCACCGACTCACACACTCACCGACTCACACACTCACCGACTCACACACTCACCGACTCACACACTCACCGACTCACACACTCACCGACTCACACACTCACCGACTCACACACTCACCGACTCACACACTCACCGACTCACACACTCACCGACTCACACACTCACCGACTCACACACTCACCGACTCACACACTCACCGACTCACACACTCACCGACTCACACACTCACCGACTCACACACTCACCGACTCACACACTCACCGACTCACACACTCACCGACTCACACACTCACCGACTCACACACTCACCGACTCACACACTCACCGACTCACACACTCACCGACTCACACACTCACCGACTCACACACTCACCGACTCACACACTCACCGACTCACACACTCACCGACTCACACACTCACCGACTCACACACTCACCGACTCACACACTCACCGACTCACACACTCACCGACTCACACACTCACCGACTCACACACTCACCGACTCACACACTCACCGACTCACACACTCACCGACTCACACACTCACCGACTCACACACTCACCGACTCACACACTCACCGACTCACACACTCACCGACTCACACACTCACCGACTCACACACTCACCGACTCACACACTCACCGACTCACACACTCACCGACTCACACACTCACCGACTCACACACTCACCGACTCACACACTCACCGACTCACACACTCACCGACTCACACACTCACCGACTCACACACTCACCGACTCACACACTCACCGACTCACACACTCACCGACTCACACACTCACCGACTCACACACTCACCGACTCACACACTCACCGACTCACACACTCACCGACTCACACACTCACCGACTCACACACTCACCGACTCACACACTCACCGACTCACACACTCACCGACTCACACACTCACCGACTCACACACTCACCGACTCACACACTCACCGACTCACACACTCACCGACTCACACACTCACCGACTCACACACTCACCGACTCACACACTCACCGACTCACACACTCACCGACTCACACACTCACCGACTCACACACTCACCGACTCACACACTCACCGACTCACACACTCACCGACTCACACACTCACCGACTCACACACTCACCGACTCACACACTCACCGACTCACACACTCACCGACTCACACACTCACCGACTCACACACTCACCGACTCACACACTCACCGACTCACACACTCACCGACTCACACACTCACCGACTCACACACTCACCGACTCACACACTCACCGACTCACACACTCACCGACTCACACACTCACCGACTCACACACTCACCGACTCACACACTCACCGACTCACACACTCACCGACTCACACACTCACCGACTCACACACTCACCGACTCACACACTCACCGACTCACACACTCACCGACTCACACACTCACCGACTCACACACTCACCGACTCACACACTCACCGACTCACACACTCACCGACTCACACACTCACCGACTCACACACTCACCGACTCACACACTCACCGACTCACACACTCACCGACTCACACACTCACCGACTCACACACTCACCGACTCACACACTCACCGACTCACACACTCACCGACTCACACACTCACCGACTCACACACTCACCGACTCACACACTCACCGACTCACACACTCACCGACTCACACACTCACCGACTCACACACTCACCGACTCACACACTCACCGACTCACACACTCACCGACTCACACACTCACCGACTCACACACTCACCGACTCACACACTCACCGACTCACACACTCACCGACTCACACACTCACCGACTCACACACTCACCGACTCACACACTCACCGACTCACACACTCACCGACTCACACACTCACCGACTCACACACTCACCGACTCACACACTCACCGACTCACACACTCACCGACTCACACACTCACCGACTCACACACTCACCGACTCACACACTCACCGACTCACACACTCACCGACTCACACACTCACCGACTCACACACTCACCGACTCACACACTCACCGACTCACACACTCACCGACTCACACACTCACCGACTCACACACTCACCGACTCACACACTCACCGACTCACACACTCACCGACTCACACACTCACCGACTCACACACTCACCGACTCACACACTCACCGACTCACACACTCACCGACTCACACACTCACCGACTCACACACTCACCGACTCACACACTCACCGACTCACACACTCACCGACTCACACACTCACCGACTCACACACTCACCGACTCACACACTCACCGACTCACACACTCACCGACTCACACACTCACCGACTCACACACTCACCGACTCACACACTCACCGACTCACACACTCACCGACTCACACACTCACCGACTCACACACTCACCGACTCACACACTCACCGACTCACACACTCACCGACTCACACACTCACCGACTCACACACTCACCGACTCACACACTCACCGACTCACACACTCACCGACTCACACACTCACCGACTCACACACTCACCGACTCACACACTCACCGACTCACACACTCACCGACTCACACACTCACCGACTCACACACTCACCGACTCACACACTCACCGACTCACACACTCACCGACTCACACACTCACCGACTCACACACTCACCGACTCACACACTCACCGACTCACACACTCACCGACTCACACACTCACCGACTCACACACTCACCGACTCACACACTCACCGACTCACACACTCACCGACTCACACACTCACCGACTCACACACTCACCGACTCACACACTCACCGACTCACACACTCACCGACTCACACACTCACCGACTCACACACTCACCGACTCACACACTCACCGACTCACACACTCACCGACTCACACACTCACCGACTCACACACTCACCGACTCACACACTCACCGACTCACACACTCACCGACTCACACACTCACCGACTCACACACTCACCGACTCACACACTCACCGACTCACACACTCACCGACTCACACACTCACCGACTCACACACTCACCGACTCACACACTCACCGACTCACACACTCACCGACTCACACACTCACCGACTCACACACTCACCGACTCACACACTCACCGACTCACACACTCACCGACTCACACACTCACCGACTCACACACTCACCGACTCACACACTCACCGACTCACACACTCACCGACTCACACACTCACCGACTCACACACTCACCGACTCACACACTCACCGACTCACACACTCACCGACTCACACACTCACCGACTCACACACTCACCGACTCACACACTCACCGACTCACACACTCACCGACTCACACACTCACCGACTCACACACTCACCGACTCACACACTCACCGACTCACACACTCACCGACTCACACACTCACCGACTCACACACTCACCGACTCACACACTCACCGACTCACACACTCACCGACTCACACACTCACCGACTCACACACTCACCGACTCACACACTCACCGACTCACACACTCACCGACTCACACACTCACCGACTCACACACTCACCGACTCACACACTCACCGACTCACACACTCACCGACTCACACACTCACCGACTCACACACTCACCGACTCACACACTCACCGACTCACACACTCACCGACTCACACACTCACCGACTCACACACTCACCGACTCACACACTCACCGACTCACACACTCACCGACTCACACACTCACCGACTCACACACTCACCGACTCACACACTCACCGACTCACACACTCACCGACTCACACACTCACCGACTCACACACTCACCGACTCACACACTCACCGACTCACACACTCACCGACTCACACACTCACCGACTCACACACTCACCGACTCACACACTCACCGACTCACACACTCACCGACTCACACACTCACCGACTCACACACTCACCGACTCACACACTCACCGACTCACACACTCACCGACTCACACACTCACCGACTCACACACTCACCGACTCACACACTCACCGACTCACACACTCACCGACTCACACACTCACCGACTCACACACTCACCGACTCACACACTCACCGACTCACACACTCACCGACTCACACACTCACCGACTCACACACTCACCGACTCACACACTCACCGACTCACACACTCACCGACTCACACACTCACCGACTCACACACTCACCGACTCACACACTCACCGACTCACACACTCACCGACTCACACACTCACCGACTCACACACTCACCGACTCACACAGTGTGTGTGTGTGTGTGTGTGTGTGTGAGAGAGTGAGAGTGAGAGTGTGTGTTTACCTCATGTTTTCCCAGACAGGCTCTGTAGAGAAACACAAAACACAAGATGTTTTCATTTACACTCCTGATCCAGCAGCAGGACACACAATGACATCATCTATTGTAGTTGGACTAACTTAAAAGACACACTCAAACACACACACACATATAATTACTGTAAATCACCATTTTAAAGATTGTTTGAATTACACACATAAATACACACACTCTTTGGCTGCGATGGACCAGAGTGTGTTAGCCATATGTGCTCAAATCCCTACAACACACACATGCTTTCCCAGCGTTCCTACAAACACACAGCAGTGAAGCCTGCAGTGAGGGTGTGTGTGTGTGTTCCTCACGTCGGTATGGGCACCAGGCAGGGCGGACACGGAAGAGCCATTTGCACAAACGCAGGAGTCGAGCGCTTCTCCCACGGACCCGCCAGCAGAGCCTAACACACACACACCAGATTCAGCCGTGAGATTCGACACTTCTAGACTGAAACTGAGGTTTCACAACAAAAACTGAAATACAAAATCCTTTAACTCTTTCCCAGTGAGGTTCTCTCCTGGTTAAATAAAGGTTCAATAAAATAATATATATATATATACACACACACAAGTTGTGAAGTAATTAATCTGGTTCATTTCTTATCTTTTTTGGCTAGTCGAAGTTCTGAATGGCCGGTCATTTAAAAATCTATTAGCCTAATTGCCGGGTGAGTGAAAAAGTTCATTTAAAACCCTGATTATTATCTAAAGTCGTAAAGAGTATGAGAATAGAAAAACGGGCATCTTGCCCAACCTATTTTGTACCGAAGCGCTAAACCCCTTCAGGTGCGTTTGCGTGTGTGTTATCTCAGAATAAACCCCTTCAGGTGCGTTTGCGTGTGTGTGAGAGAGTGTGTTATTTCAGAATAAACCCCTTCAGGCTGATGAAGACCTGATCCTGATCACCCTGTCGGGTTTATTCTGAGATAACAATCGGCTGGATGTACATTATCACTGTAACGCAGTAGAGAGTGTGAGAATTGAAAAACGGTTATCTTGTCCAGCCTATTCTGGCCCTGAAGCGCTTTAGGCAGTGTTGTGTGAGACGAGTGTGTATATCAGCTGAAGCTCGTACCCGGTCCGCAGCTTTGACCAGCACCTGGTCGTGGCACGGGGTCGGGCACAGGTGGGCACAGCCGGGTATGGGGCGCCGGCACGGCAGTGCACAGGGAGGACACGGGCCCGTGTGACACCGGTGCTCCTGCAGGGACCCGTGATGGCACAGCGCAGGCTTCCTACACAACAACATCATCATATCAGCAGCTGATAGGGGTGTAACCATATATTGTTAGGGGTGGGGGAAAAAATCGATTCTTCGATGCATCGCGATGCGGACGTGGACGATTCTGAATCGATTCACAAATGTCAAAAAATCGATTTTCT
>FLSR01000716.1:18350-30332 GCA_900092035.1 Leuciscus waleckii
CAATGTTCTACACTAGTATTTATATCAGTTGAATTGGTGCAGCAGAGACTATGATTTGGACTTTTGGTTACTAGTCAAAGGGTATTTAACAAAAGTTGAATACCCGTTGAAGAACTGATGTAAGAGAATGGTTATTATGCGCAGACAGCGGGAAACTCTGTATACTCGTGCAGTGTGCGCATGTCTAAACATCTATTCTGATTTGAAGCTTGTGACATATAAACACACACATCAACCCGATCACATGTTTAGTGTTCATGTAAACACTACACTCAGATTCATCAATCGGACTGAATTCAGTCCGACTGAAACAAAAGTTGTGCATGTAAACGCAGCCAGTGATTCATTTCTCAAATCTTTTCCAGCTCTTCTCATTATTATTTGCATTGATCAGACGGGATCTGTGTTCAGTGGAGGCTCAACTTTTGTTTTATGAAGACATGAAGACATGAAGTGGGAGGTTTACTGACATCGCCTGTGAGAAATCAGGCTTTACTAAGAAACGCTTGATGAATTCAGGCCGGCCTCGAAACACTATTCCAGCAGTCGCACACACACTCGCCGCCTGACATTTGGATATCAAACCCGCAGGCTGAGATAACAGGCGTTTGCCGGATAACATTGTTGTTTCAGACACACATTTGCATTTGGCACATAGCAGGTGAACGAGAGCCAGGCATCAGTGAAGAATTCATGGGTTAGAGATAACCTATATACTCCATTACCTTTCCCACAATCACACACTTCTGTTCTGAGGAAAGGTCAGTTTATTCATGTAAATGAACTGGACTGTAACTGGCTGATAACCAGCAGACTGGACGCGAAAAAAAAACAGAGCCACTACCGAAAACACTCCCGCTCACAGCGGACACAGGAAACTCTCCTACGGGAAACGTTCATACGGGAAAGCTCATACGGGAAATGCTATAAGGGACTACGGGAAAAGCTCCTACGGGGAAACGTTCATACGGGAAACGCTCAGACACTCCTACGGGAAACGCTCCTACGGGAAACGCTCCTACAGGGAGACGCTCCTACGGGAGACGCTCCTACAGGGAAACGTTCCTACGGGAGACGCTCCTACGGGAGACGCTCCTACGGGAGACGCTCCTACGGGAGACGCTCCTACGGTAAACGCTCCTACGGTAAACGCTCCTACGGGAGACGCTCCTACGGGAGATGCTCCTACGGGAGACGCTCCCACGGGAGACGCTCCTACGGGGAAACGCTCCTACGGGAGATGCTCCTGCGGGGAAACATTCCTACGGGGAAACGCTCCTACGGGGAAACGCTCATGTGGGAGATGGTAATACGGGGAAACGCTCCTACGGGAGACGCTCCTACGGGGAAACGCTCCTACGGGAAACGCTCCAACAGGGAAACGCTCCTACGGGAGACGCTCCTACAGGGAAACGCTCCTACGGGAGACGCTCCTACGGGAGACGCTCCTACGGGAGACGCTCCTACGGGGAAACGCTCCTACGGGGAAACGCTCCTACGGGAGACGCTCCTACGGGAGACGCTCCTACGGGGAGACGCTCCTACGGGGAGACGCTCCTACGGGGAGACGCTCCTACGGGGAAACGCTCCTACGGGGAAACGCTCCTACGGGGAAACGCTCCTACGGGGAAACGCTCCTACGGGAGACGCTCCTGCGGGAGACCCTCCTGCGGGAGACGCTCCTGTGGGAGACGCTCCTACGGTAAGCGCTCCTACGGGAGATGCTCCTACGGGGAAACGCTCCTACGGGAGATGCTCCTACAGTAAACGCTCCTACGGGAGACGCTCCTACGGGGAAATGTTCCTACGGGAGATGCTCCTACGGGGAAACGCTCCCACGGGAGATGCTCCTACGGGGAAACGCTCCTACGGGAGATGCTCCTACAGTAAACGCTCCTACGGGAGACGCTCCTACGGGGAAATGTTCCTAGGGAGATGCTCCTACGGGAAACGCTCCCACGGGAGATGCTCCTACGGGGAAACGCTCCTACGGGAGATGCTCCTACGGGGAAACGCTCCTACGGGGAAACGCTCATGTGGGAGACGGTCATACGGGGAAACGCTCATAACTCTCCACGTTAGCCCCTCGACTGGGCGAGAACTGTACGAACAGGGTCATCAGTGCCAATGATGCTGTTTGATGCCAAGTGTGTGTAAAGGTCTGTGTGTGTTCATGAATGTGTGTGTAAGTGTTCACCTTGGTGGCACACAGACGGGCATTTGTGGTTCCTGCAGCCCAGCATTCGCCCACAGCTCATGTCACATGCCGGGCAGTTCCCCGCACAACACTGGAAACACACACACACACACACGCTATCAGCCACACAGAGGTGTGTGAGGCATAAGTGGAACTGGTGCGAGTGAGAGGCACTCGTGTGTGTCAAAACAATCTGAGTGGAATGTGTGTGTGAGTGTTACACAAACCTTTCTCTTGCACTGGTGTCGGCTGCAGGTCCGAGTCTTGTTGCACTTGGACTCACAGAGATATTCTTTATGACAGGGCAAGAGTTTGGTGTAGCGGCCACAGCGACACGTCTTCTCCACCTCCTGCACACACACGCACACACACACACACGTTAAGGCCCCTCTAATCAGTAGCACTGAGCTTTGATTCTGGGAAACTGTCGTTAAATTCCCATCAGTGTGAATGGAAACCGGGGCTGGAATGCCAGAAATTCCATCCCGTCATCAGAGTCTATTAACATTACCAGGATCGGTCCTGGAACACTTTATTGTTTCGACAGAGAGGAGGAGGAGAAGGTGGTAATACACCTAATAATAGTAGAAGACTAAACTTGCATTAGTTTACAAGACAATAACACACAAATGAAAGCTGTATCTTCCTGATGATCTCATTAAATGTCACATTATGATCACAACTTTCAATCTCTCTGTTACTCTGAGGTATAATGCACAGGGTTCACACACCTCCTTACTCTCTGTTACTCTGAGTATAATGCACAGGGTTACACACCTCGGCTAACTTCACATTTAAGGACCTTTCAAAGACTTTCCAGGTCCAATACCCTCAAATTCAAGGACTTAATGTGGGGACACATTTCAAGTGAGAGCAAGGTTACATCGTGTTACTTTGTAAGATGCACTGTTACAGATTTCATGTGTGCAAAAAAGTATTTTTTTGCATTTATTTTTGAGATTTGATATTCTTATTTGTCGTATTTATGTTTTGCATAAAACTGAGGAATATTCGGTACATCCTATACTGTATTCTAAAATGATCTGATATTAAGTTTTGCATGAAACCATAAAAAGTTGAGGTTCCATCGTAGTAGTTTCCTGCGCACGTGAACGTCATGGCAACGTACAACACAAAGTACCTCACGCGGGAAACACTTAAAGTAACGCGTAAATGCACGCAACTAGCGTAAATCAGGCAAGCTAGAGTGCATAGGCCACAACGTGTTGGCGAAACAACACATTAGCGGACCGGAGGGAATAATATGGAATTTTTTCCAGAAAACTTCTAAGAAACTTTCCAAGGCCTTGACTTTTTTTTTCCGATTCACAAATTTTCAAGGATTTCAAGGACCCGTGGGAACCCATAATGCACTTTGATCACAACCTTCAAGAACGGGTTAAACACTGTGGATAAATGCATCTGCTAAATGACTAAATGCACATGAGACCATACAGATATATATATATATATATATATATATACCATACATACATAACGATATGTCCTTATATACAGTAATTGCGATATCAAAATGCAACGATGTGTATCGTTGATGTAAACAACATGATTTGTGATATAGTTAGTTTTACCCAAGGCTCAGCTTACTGTATTTATAAGGTATAATTCACCCAAAAATGTAAACTCTGTCATTTATTACTCACCGTCATGTCCTTTCAAACCTAATAAGATTTTCATTTAACTTCCAAACACAAATGAAGAAATTTTTATAAAACCTGACAGACTTCTGTCCCTCCATTTAAAGTCCTCTAGAAATAAAAGATCCCAAAAAATCATAAAAATGACATGTGAGTGTGTGTGTGTGTGTGTGTGTGTGTGTGTCGTACCTGTCGGCAGGTTTCACAGGCTCCTCTGTGGCAGCGCATTGAGCATGTGTGTAAACCACAGTCCAGTCTCTTCCCACAGGTGTCTCCACAGGTGGGCACATCGACCGTACACGGCAACACACTCTCTGAACACACACACACAAACTTGTGTTGTTAATGCATTAAAACATTCAGCTCCATTTTTACGTAAAGAAACTAAAAAACAGGTTTAAGTGTAACTCTTAGGTTCAGTAGTTCAGTAGTGTGTGGAAGCCACTGAATATTAACACAGGTCACAGGTGTGTGTGTGTGCGTGTGTGTGAACTTACTAGTCTTGCCGCAGCAACAGGAGCGATTCCCAGCGCGAGGACACCCTCCACACACACCGGCGTGACACACACGCTCACAGGTGTGATTCCCACAGGACAGCAGGCGGCCACACACCTGCACACACAGGACAGTGTTACACACACACACACACACCTGCACACACAGGACAGCGTTACACACACACACACCTGGTCACAGTTCCACTCTGGACTGGCACAGGGCCGCTCTGCCCGCTTCAGGCCACACACACACTGCTGCACACTGACCCTAGGACACGCCTCACACACACCTGCGGAGAGAGAGAGAGAGAGAGAGAGAGAGAGAGAGAGAGACTAATGCTCCTGTGTGTCTGAACACACTCTGCTCAGGGAATAAGTGTGTGTTACCTGCGTGGCAGGTGTTTGCACAGGTGTGTGTTCTGCACGGGAGTGTGCGTCTGCAGATCTGTGTGCAGCTCCAGGCTTTAGCACTGCAGCGCCGAGGAACACGAGACGACTTCCCACACACACACGACACACTCACCATCTGTGGGCAGGGGGGACAGGGGCCTGACACACACACACACACACACACACACACACACACACACACACACACACATAGAGAGACCTCAACACGCTGCATATAACTATACTTTAAGAACACAATTTTAAGCTAAATGTATAAAAATTCCTTTGGTTTACATACAAATATTCATAAACAAAAAAAAAAATATATATATATAGAGAGAGAGAGAGATTCTGAACTTTGAATAAAAATATGAACAGCGATTATATTAAACAATGTTTAATATTCGTACTTCCATATGTCACTCCTCGCGTCATCTTTTACTACGAGTCGTGGACCACTTGTGCTCGCACATGCAGCCATCTCGCTGTAGTGTTTTGTCACATGACACTGACAGCGGCAGGTTCTTTGCTGCGTGCGTCAGGAAAAAACACAGACGTCCATAGGGAGGCGTTTTTTTTCTAAAGTATCGATACTGATAAATTTAGGTATCGTGACGTTTTTCATTTCCGATATCGCGATACTTTGAAGTATCGGTACACCGTGCAACACTAATATGTGTGTGTGAGTAAGGGCTGGGGGATATCGCGATATCCGATTATATGGTCCACCCAAGCCCCGCCCCCAAGGCTACTTGATTATATTATTTTTCTTAAATTGGAGATATCTCTGCTATTCTGAATTAACAGGTTAGTTTAATTTTGTTCGTCTGCAGAACAAAATAAATTGTGTCAAATTTTATAGCATACGTATAAAAAATATATATATAAAAGAAAGAAATCCAAAAAGGTTTTATTTTCTTTCCTTAATGAAAAAAATGAAGGAAACTAAAGATAAATGATGTTTGACAGGGAACGCATCTCAGGGTCGCATACACACACTCATGTGGCCGTTGGAGAGGTCAGTGCCGAACAACAGCTCAGTAAAGTTAGAAAAGTTCAGTGAGTGTTTTCTTCTTCTGCTGTTCCCTGATCAGCACTAATGTTGTCAGCGAGTACAGGCTGTCAGTCGACACAGGCTTACACTGCTTTACTGTCTCAGACATTTACACCGACTGTGTTTACGGGGATATGTGAACTTCAAGAAAGGAGTGTACTGACGTCTATCCGTGGTTGAAACAACAATTCTTCTGATGTTTATTCATGTTTATTTGATGCTATAAATTAACTAGAAGGATAACTGCGAGATATAATTGTGTGTGTGTGTGTGAGAGTATGTGTGTATGAGTGAGTGTGTGAGTGTGCGTGTGTGTGTGTACCTGGATGGCACAGCAGCAGGCAGCGATGGCCACATGATGGTTTAAACTCACGACCACACACCTGTCCGCAGGAATGTGGGAGGAGCCAGGGGTCGGGCGCAGGCTCCGCCTCCTTCCCACAGTAACAGTGATATCGTGTGGGAGTCTGATTAGGACTGTACTCATATCTGCACTTCGGACTGACACACACACACACACACACACACACACAGAGAGAGAGATGGAGTGTTAGCTGCTGTTGCTCGACTGCTCAGATTGCTGTGAGCTGACTGGTGAGTTGGTCAGATTGTGTGAGGTGATTGGTCAGATTGGTCAGATTGCTGTGAGGTGATTGGTGAGATTGGTCAGATTGCTGAACATTTAATTAAAATGTTACCTTAATCTTTAATATTTGGCCACTTCTTTATGATAGAAATTCTACAGCCATTAACTACAGGACATTAAAGCATGCAAACTCAGAGCGAGGGTTTAAACCTTTATTTTGAACAACAGTTCACATATTTAGAATAAATACAGATAAATATAGATACTGATGTTTTCTCATGTGTTAGTGTAGGTTTATAAATGATAGCACTATGCTATGCTATATTATTATCTTGTGGCTAGGGTTTGTGTTTCTAGGGTGTGGTGAGTGAGAGAGAGTGTAAGTGAGTGTAAGTGAGTGAGAGTGTGTGAGTGAATGAGTGAGTGAGAGAGTGAGTGAGAGAGAGATTGAGTGAGAGTGTAAGTGAGTGTGTAAGTGAGTGTAAGTGAGTGAGAGTGTGTGAGTGAATGAGTGAGTGAGAGAGTGAGTGAGAGAGAGAGTGAGTGAGAGTGTAAGTGAGTGTGTAAGTGAGTGTAAGTGAGTGAGAGTGTGTGAGTGAATGAGTGAGTGAGAGAGTGAGTGAGAGAGAGTGAGTGAGAGTGTGAGAGAGTGAGTGAGAGTGTGAGAGAGAGTGAATGAGAGAGTGAGTGAGTGAGTGAGTGAGTGAGAGTGTAAGTGAGAGTGTAAGTGAGTGTGTAAGTGAGTGTGTAAGTGAGTGTGTAAGTGAGTGTGTAAGTGAGAGTGAGTGAGTGTGTTAGTGAGTGATGAGTGAGATGAGTGAGTGAGTGAGTGAGAGTGTGCGTGTGTGAGTGAATGAGTGAGTGAGTGAGAGTGTGAGTGAATGAGTGAGTGAGTAAGTGAGTGTGTAAGTGAGTGTAAGTGAGAGTGAGTGAGTGAGTGAGTGAGAGTGTGTGAGTGTGTGAGTGAATGAGTGAGTGAGTGAGAGAGTGATAGAGAGTGATAGAGAATGAGTGAATGAGTGTGAGTGTGTGAGAGTGAGTCTCACAGGCTGTGTCCTCCTGACAGACGCAATGCAGATGAGACATGTGACTCCTCCAGACTGACACACATCATGTAAATAATGTCTCGTTTGCTCCAGAAGACGGACATCAGTGTCACCTGAACACGAACACACACATAGATAGAGTGTTACTGTCGTGATGACCTCTGCTCACTCTTCCTCATCATCATCATCATCATCATCATCACCTGTGTGAGACGTGTACGGAGACAGAGCCGACTGAAGGATTTTCCCTCGCTTCCCATCATCATCATCATCATCATCATCATCATCAGAGGAAGAGCTGCATGGTTCAGTGGCCAATCGCTGAGCGGCGGCCTGGTCACACTTCCTGATCTCCTCGAACCGGGACTCAGACGCCACGCCTCTGACCTCTGACCTCACAGGCCCGGGAGGACACGTGACCTGACCTCTGCCCTGACCCCGCCCACGCCCCCGCTGCCTCCAGGCAGGATCCATGACAAGGAAGATTCCTAAAATAACACACATCATCAAACAGGCGGGAAACCTGAGGGACTGAATCTGACGCGATCACAAAGCGCTGTAAATCACCAATGAAACACGGTGAAACAGTGTACTAATCAAGCAGGACTGAAATTACTGATGAAACATACTACATAAGGGTAAAATAACTCGGTAAAATAAAATTTTATAAAATGAAAAACGGCAAAATCACTGACATAAACGGTAAACAAGGTGAAAGCACCGAAGAGCAGATTGATGTCAGCTGTCAAATAAAAGTGACTGTACTTTCTCCGTATCATTAATAAATCATGTATAATTATGTGAAAAATACGTGAAATGTAAAGAAAAATAATTGTATTCAAATAATAAAGAGTCTTACCGACACGAGTCACTCTGACGAGCAGCTCAGGAATCGGCGCGCATGCGGAAGACGTCAGCGCCGCAGATCATGACGGGATATGTAGTCCGTAACAGTTGACAGTCAGTCGGAAACCTCTCAGAAAAAACTACAGCTCCCATCAGTGTTCAGATGGAGTCGTTTAAAAGACACGTCTGCCTTTCACATTATCAGTCCATCATTAGTAAGATAAATAAATACGTACAAAATAAACACAAAAGCAATATAAAATGGGTTGGTCAGAAATATTTTATTGAAGAAGTATTTAATTTTTTATTTCACAGCCCATTTAGTTCTTTGATTAAACTTTTAACTGATATTGCTAGAGCAGCATCATTATTAGTGTTTCTCTCTAAATACAAAGAGTTTTGAGTGAAAGTACTACCGCTAACAAAAAAAGGATTTATTTTATCCTCATATTCTCTCATGAAAGAGAATAAATTACATGTTTAGAACATGATACAATCAGTACTAACCAAATCATCTGTACAATATCTTACATTTGCATTTAGCAGATTTCTTCATTCTATGTTGTTGGTTCACTGCAAAAAAAGCTTTTCTTACTCAGTATTTTTGTCTTGTTTCCAGTCCAAATATCAAAAAATTCTTAAAACAAGATACATTTACTAGATGAGTAAAATTATATAAGATATTATGTCCTGTTTTCAGGGGGAATTAATCAAAATTAAGTGAGTTTTTGCTTAAAACAAGCAAAATTATCTGCCAATGGAGTCAGAAAAAGAATCTTAATTCAAACAGAGAGAAGATTTTTTTTTTTTTTTTTTTTTTTTTTTTTGGGAAAAAATTTTTTTTTTTTATCTCATTGGCAGATAATTTTGCTTGTTTTAGGCATCAACTCAATGTTTATTTATTTCCCCAGAAAACAAGACATAATATCTTATGTAATTTTACTACTTGATTTAAGAAATGTTTGATATCTGGACTGGAAACAAGAAAAAATACAAGCAAGAAAAGCCTTTTTTGCAGTGCTGGAACACAGACTGACAGGATAACCCAGAGGTGGACCACACATATACAAGGCTTCTGTTCAGGATGCTAGCGCTCGTTAGTTTGTCTGGGTTTGTCTCGTTCCCTCATGGCTCAGGGATCTCCACTCCTCCCGAGTCTGAGATCTTCTTCTCCAGTTTAGTGACCCGCTTCTTCAGCTTGGCCTGAACCGCCTCGTGTTCGGCCAGCAGGCGTGCGTAGCGGGTCTGCAGCTCGTCCAGAACACTGCCGATCTTCACCACCTTCTCCTCCATGTCCTTCGGGTCCGGGCCCTGCTTAGCCAGCTCCAGATCCAGGAGATTATCCTGTGGAGAAACATCAGAACATTCACCGTTACATCAGGCTGGGGTTACAGTACACACACACACACAAATAAATACACTCACTCACCCACTCACTCACTCTCTCTCACACACACTCACACTCACTCAACCCATTCACTCACTCACTCACTCACTCACTCACTCACTCACTCACTCACTCACTCACTCACTCACTCACTCACTCACTCACTCACTCACTCACTCACTCACTCACTCACTCACTCACTCACTCACTCACTCACTCACTCACTCACTCACTCACTCACTCACTCACTCACTCACTCACTCACTCACTCACTCACTCACTCACTCACTCACTCACTCACTCACTCACTCACTCACTCACTCACTCACTCACTCACTCACTCACTCACTCACTCACTCATCCCATTCACTCACTCAACCCATTCACTCACTCACTCACTCACTCACTCACTCACTCACTCACTCACTCACTCACTCACTCACTCACTCACTCACTCACTCACTCACTCACTCACTCACTCACTCACTCACTCACTCACTCACTCACTCACTCACTCACTCACTCACTCACTCACTCACTCACTCACTCACTCACTCACTCACTCACTCACTCACTCACTCACTCACTCACTCACTCACTCACTCACTCACTCACTCACTCACTCACTCACTCACTCACTCATCCCATTCACTCACTCAACCCATTCACTCACTCACTCACTCACTCACTCACTCACTCACTCACTCACTCACTCACTCACTCACTCACTCACTCACTCACTCACTCACTCACTCACTCACTCACTCACTCACTCACTGACACAAAATAAAACGTGGCGCTTTTCTAAGCGGGTTAAAAAGGATAACTATAATGTATGGCGGAATAGCACTTTTGGGAGTAATTCGACTCGGCGCAGTAAAAAGTCACGCCTGATCCTCTTCCCACTATTGACAGACACCATACTTGATCATATAACTACTCGTGTAACTGTTTTTAAATAGGGAAAACGTTGATGTGTTTGGTCACTTCTAAATTCATTGCTGTCAGATACCATTGAATAACTGGGTAAGCTAAGTACTATCAGAGTGTCACCGCGCGTCAGAGCGATTGAGTGCACGCACTGAGACGAGAGAGGTATGTATCAACTCGTCTTAGTTAATGGAATAACATAGTTTAATATGAAAAAACAGTGGAGTATCCCTTTAAGCTGGACTGTGACGCTATTTTCTTCTGGAAACAAACTTTTTTTGCTTTATTTTCCTGTTATCTCTGTAAAGCTGCTTTGAAACACTCTGAGTTGTAAAAAGCACTATATAAATACATGTGACTTGACTTGAAACCGGACAGAAGCAGCATCAGATTAGATCACATCAGTTTAGATTGGAGGACCTTTGAGTTTGTCTTGGATAAACGGGGGCCTTGGATTCTAAACGTTTGAGAACCGCTGCTCTACAATAGAGTTCAACCAAGCGGCAACCTTCCGGTCTCTCTCTTGAATCCAACCCTGAAGTGACTTAAACTGCAGTTCATCGACTGGCCACTAGAGAGGCTGCAGAAAAGAGTCAATCCCATAGACCTCCATGTTACAATGCCCAACTTTACAGCATAAAAAACATGTTTACAGCCTGGTGCAAAAAGTGGTTTGGTCTATATAGCTAATTTTGCCCTTCATGATGGCTGTGAGGGGGTTGAATATTAGCCGTTTGTCTGTTATCTGTTAGTGTCACGTCACCTCAGCTAATACGCCTCGCTGCCCATTTTCGTTTATCCGGGAGTGACACGGCCAAGATGCCGACGGACGGCTCCGCCCACTTTGGCCTTCAAAAACGCTCTTCAGAAACACTACGGGTTTATTGTTGTACAGTCTATGTGTTTCGCATCGCTCTCATGCAGTGTTGGGGAAAGTTACTTTTAAAAGTAATTCATTACAATATTGCGTTACTCCCAAAAAAAGTAACTAATTGTATTACTTAGTTACTTTTTATGAAAAGTAATGCTTTACATTACTTTTGTGTAACTTTCCTCACCTGGGCTGGGCTTGCTTGTTTGTTTTTTAATAACAACAAAAAAAGTAATATTTTTCAAATTTAAGGCCCTTTCATACCGAAAGTGAAATGAATAAGCCTCAGGCTGAAGGTAATGCAGATTTACTGTACAGTAGTCGTAGAGTACAGTAGAGTACAGTAGAGGTAGATTACCATAGAGGTACAGTAGAGTACAGTAGAGGTAGAGTACCGTAGAGGTACAGTAGAGTGCAGTAGAGGTAGAGTACAGTAGAGGTAGAGTAGGGTAGAGTACCGTAGAGGTACAGTAGAGTGCAGTAGAGGTAGAGTAGGGTAGAGTACAGTAGAGGTAGAGTA
>FLSR01000716.1:30435-53528 GCA_900092035.1 Leuciscus waleckii
ACAGTAGAGGTAGAGCACAGTAGAGTACAGTAGAGGTAGAGCACAGTAGTGTACAGTAGAGATAGAGTACAGTAGAGGTAGAGCACAGTAGAGTACAGTAGCGGTAGAGTACAGTAGCGTGCAGTAGCGGTAGAGTAGGGTAGAGTACCGTAGAGATATAGTAGAGTGCAGTAGAAGTAGAGTACAGTATAGTACAGTAGAGGTACAGTAGAGGTAGAGTACAGTAGAGGTACAGTAGAGTGCCGTAGAGGTAGAGTACAGTAGAGTGCCGTAGAGTGCAGTAGAGGTAGAGTACAGTAGAAGTAGAGGTAGAGTACAGTAGATGTAGAGGTAGAGACAGAGAAGTGGAGGTAGAGTACAGTAGAGTACAGTAGAGGTAGAGTACAATAGAGGCAGAGTACAGTAGAGATACAGTAGAGTGCAGTAGAGGTATAGTACAGTAGAGGTACAGTAGAGTGCCGTAGAGTGCAGTAGAGGTAGAGTACAGTAGAGGTAGAGCATAGTAGATGTAGAGGTAGAGTACAGTAGAAGTAGAGGTAGAGTACAGTAGAGTACAGTAGAGGTAGAGTACAGTAGATGCAGAGTACAGTAAAGTACAGTAGAGGTACAGCAGAGTGCCGTAGAGGTAGAGTACAGTAGAGGTACAGTAGAGTGCAGTAGAGGTAGAGTACAGTAGAGTATAGTAGAGGTACAGTAGTGTACAGTAGAGGTAGTGTACAGTAGTGTACAGTAGAGGTAGAGTACAGTGGAGTACAGTAGTGGTAGAGTGCAGTAGTGTACAGTAGAGGTACAGTACAGTAGAGGGCGCCACTCAAACAAACCTTTAAGCTTCTGTTCTGGATTAAAGAAACATAGGATACAGGAGAAGGAAGATCAACACTCTTATTTCTAAATCTAATCTAAAGTCATTTTTGCTTATTAGTATGATTGAACTAACACCTCCTCACTATATTCCTCTCAACATGGGGACAGGAGAGCTGTCAGTCAATAAATGTGGAAAAGTAACTAGCGTTACTTATTTGAAAACGTAACAGATATTTTGTTGTAAATTGAAAAAGTAATGCGTTACTTTGCTAGTTACTTGAAAAAGTAATCTGTAGGGCTGCCCCCAGTAGCCGACTAACCATTAGTTGACTAGAAGAGGTTTGGTCGACTAAGATTTTATTAGTCGGTTAGTCCAGTAAGTGGCGAAATTACGCAGGCTGTAACGGACAGATCCTTAACAGCAGGAAATCCAATCATTCGCCTATCATTCATCGAACTCAAATATGCCTTATCACTTAAAACATGTAAGTAGTAGCAACTTTACAAGTCCCCTCGCTCTAATGCTAACCTAGATAAATGGGTGCTATTATTAGCGCTATCTAAGTGTTTGTGTGGAGAGCGTTTACTGTATGACACACACATCACTGCATTTAACTTAAAATACTCCGTCATTTTTGGTCATGATACAGATAAGAGTAATGCAAACTGTAAAGGGTCTACTTTTATTTTTTTTAAACTCACAATAAAAAACAAAACGTTGTGCTTTTGTAAAATAATGGTGCTTTCTGTCATTTCGGTCTCAGTGGAAATAATTTAAAACGTTTAGACAGTCTCCTCCCGTTGTTTTTCATGACACATTCATACTCATTTCATTTGCCGGTGTACCGTGGCAAGCTTTATATTTGAATTTGAATCTGATTAGGCTGTGTATTTTATATACGCAATTAAAGGCGCATTACTCTCATTTATGGCTTATGAATATAAACGTGCGATTAGTCGACTAATGGCTTAAATGAACGACTACTAGTCGTTCTACTAAAAATCTTTAGTCGAGGGCAACCCTAGTAATCTGATTATGTAACTCAAGTTAGGCGCCGCTAAGGGGGGAGTCGGGACGATTCTAAGGGCCCACACACTTTTGGGGCCCCCAGAGATCGATTTTATTAATGGCATGGGTGCGGTAGGGGGCCCAACTTTATATTCTTTCATAGGGCCCAACTGCTCTCAAGTCAAGTCAAGTCACCTTCATTTATACAGCGCTTTTAACAATACTGATTGTTTCAAAGCAGCTTTACAGTGATAATAGGAGATTACAGTAACAGAGATTGTTTAGGCTTTACAGCAGATCTAGAATAAAGTTATTGCCCAGATAAAGTTAGTTTTGATTGATTCAGTTCTGTTGCAAAGATCATTACTTATTAACTTAGGGGTCGCTAACTCACACCGTTTTAACTGAGAACCCTTAATGTGAAGCGCCTCGTACCTTCATCAGGATTTGCCGACCCTTCTCCTCCAGCATAGCCTTGGCATCGGGATATTCGGTGAGCGCCTCCATCAGGTCGTCTTTGGACAGGCAGAAGAGGTCTGAGTAGCCAATGCTGCGTATGTTAGCGGTCTCGGTTCCCTGCGCGACTGCCCTTGATGTTGAGGATGCTAATCTCCCCGAAGTAGCTTCCGTCGCTGAGAACCACGAACTGCGTGATTCCATCGTCCGCCACCACAGCAAGTTTCCCTTCTTTAATGATGTACATCTCGCGTCCGATGTCGCCCTTCTTGCAGATGTAGTCTCCGGGACTGTAGACCTGCGGCTGGAGCTTCAGCACCAGCTCCACCAGGAGCCCGGCCTCGCAGTCCGCGAAGATGCGCACCTTCTTAAGCGTGTCCAGGTGCACGTTTATCGCAATCTCCGCCCGCAGTTTGTCCGGCAGGTACTTCAGGACTTCTCTCTCATCCACCGCCTTCTTGTTGGTCCACAAGTAATCGAACCATTTAATGACCCGTTTCTCCAATTCTTTGGTGACCTTTCGGAAGCTCATGTATTGTTTGATGGCGTCGATGCGAGCTTGGAAATCTGCGCGTGCCGCGTTCGCATTGGTGATCATCGAACCGACGTTACCAACGATAGTGGCGAAAATCAAGACGCCGACTAGGAAGTCCGTGACCACGAAGAAGTACTCTGAGTTCTTGACGGGCGGAGGAGTTTCACCAATAGTGGTGAGCGTCAGTGTGGACCAGTACATGCTATACGCGTATTTCCTCACTAGCCGACCGAACTCTGGGTCCGTGGTGTCCGGGTACACGAACGCATCCGTTCCGAACCCGATGGCCTTGGAGAACGAGTAATACATGCAGGCGTTCCAGTGGATGATGATCACGATGTACATCACAAGGTTGGAGATTCGGAAGACGTTCGGGAAGTTAGTCCGTGTTTCTGTACGCTGGAAGAACTCGAACAGGCGATTGACCCTGAGTAGCTTGTTCATGCGGATCTCCGGGTAGTTCAGGCCGAAGACCAGGTAGAAAACGTCGGTGGGAACCATGGAGGCCAGGTCCAGTTTGAACTGGAGGCTCTTCATGTAGCGATCGCGAAGCTTCTTCTCGTCTTTCACCAGGAGACCCTGCTCCAGATAACCTGCAAACACCCTGATTATTTTCAACACGCTCAGCATTCAGGACGGAGATCTCTCGTGAAGGAGCCGGACTCACCTGTCCTGGTCCTGAACACCATGTCACACAGATACACCACATCAGACAGGTAATCCAGAAAGAACCAGAACATTAAGTAGTCCCCCTGCAGTTCCTCAAAACAAGCTCTGAGAGAGAGAGAGAGGGAGAGAGCGAGAGGGGGGGGGAGTGAGAGAGAGGGAGAGAGAGAGAGGGTGGGGGGAAAGAGTGGAAAGAGAGAGAGGAAGAGAGAGAGAGAGAGAGAGAGAGAGAGAGAGAGAGAGAGGAGGGGAGGGGGGAGAGAGAGAGAGAGAGAGGGAGAGAGAGAGAGAGCGGGAGGGAGAGAGAGAGGGGAGGGGGGAGAGAGAGAGAGAGAGAGGGAGAGAGAGAGAGAGCGGGAGGGAGAGAGAGAGGGGAGGGGGGAGAGAGAGAGAGAGAGAGGGAGAGAGAGAGAGAGCGGGAGGGAGAGAGAGAGGGGAGGGGGGAGAGAGAGAGAGAGAGAGGGAGAGAGAGAGAGAGCGGGAGGGAGAGAGAGAGAGAGGGAGAGAGAGTCAGGCTGAGATCCAAGAAGAGTCTCAGTTTTCATCACACGGGGTCCATATATTATGTACTAAAATCTTTCAGATTTCTCAGATGACCTACTCCCTCCAAATTAAACAAATCAGATCACTCATATTGTTAAAGGGGTGGGACTATGACTTCACTTTTCTAACTGTAGTTAGTGTGTAATGTTGCTGTTTGAGCATAAACAACATCTGCAAAGTTACAGCGCTCAAAGTTCAAAGAAAAGGGAAATATTTGCTTTTAAAGAAATTGCTTTTTAAGGACTACAACAAATGGCTGATAGAGACTACACCACATTCCTCCCGCGTTAGTGACATCACTAACCCTAAAATGTACATAAACCCCGCCCCCGGAAGATTTATAGATTATCAAGACAGAATATGCTAATCAATGACTAGAAGATCGTTAACTCCACATCAGCTTCATAAACTCATCAACTAACCATTCAGAAATGTCCTGTTGCTTATACATGTTGTCACTTCTTCTTGAGTCTCTCCATCTTTGTCCGACTCCGGTTTGAACATAAAAGGCTAAAAGTTTTTGAAATTTTCAGTGTGTGTGTCTGAACCTTACACACACACAAGCTCTTGAAGCTCCGCCCCCTGTGCCGGGAGCAGCAGCTCATTTGCATTTAAAGGGACACACACAAAAACGATACGTTTTTGCTCCCCCTCAAAAAGTGACAACTTTAACATGCTATATAAACATATCTGTGGGGTATTTAGAGCTAAAACTTCACACACACACTCTGGGGACATCAGAGACTTATTATACATCTTGTGAAACGTGCATTATACCACCGCTTTAAAGTAAGCTGGAGTCCCGAAGACAATGGGGGGACACACACTCACAATATTATTTGGTACCTCGTATGACCCAAACTCACTATAATAGTGTAGTTCTGAGAGATATTGCTCATTTGATCTATGATATGATAAGATCAGGCACCTGGCGATGATCAGGATCCAGTTATACATCACAGGACATGTGATCACGAACAGCCAGTGATAGTACATGTTTCCTGCGGGATCCACAACTTCAATCTCCTTCGGTCTGGAACAGAACAATACAGAGTTTTACACACACACACACACACACACACACACACACACACACACACACACACACACACACACACACACACACACGAAATTCTCTCTCTGGCACAAAGAGATCGTAAGAATAAAGGGATGATCAAGTGCTTTTATTTTCAAGTTTATTTTTAAAAAAATTTGAGAGCTGAAGCCACTCCTAGTGTCTGTTTTTGTTTCAGTCAGCAACATTTCAACTATTATTATTATTATTTAAACCTCTTCACCTGCACGTTTGAAGTTAATCCATAACTGAGATTTAAAGTAATGGAGAAGCAGGATTAATGTCATTCCATCTTAAATGTACATTAAAACTAGGATCAAACTCATGATTTAAATGTAAGTGCACATTTTCAAAGTCTGCATGCTTTTGAAACCAGAACAAATGTGGGCGGGGCTTGATTTTGTCCGTGGGGAGTTGATTGGATGATTGTGGTTTGCTATTGGAGGATCTCGTGTGAGTGACAGGTTGCCCCGCCCACATCATCAGAGAAGAGAAATAAAAAAAAACATTGAAGTTTGGTGCAACAGAGTTATTAGATAAACCTTGATTTAATCTAGGTTTAAGCATAGGATGATTGTGTAAGTGTTCCCGCTGAAGCGTTCAGTGTTGGAGCCGGTGTAAGTTGTTTGTGCTCCGGCAGGGAATGGTGATGGTTAGTCCTGAGATGAATCCTGAATCTGCTGGCGCTTTGAGGAGAGATCGTCTTACTCTTCCATGCGAAAACTTTCCACAAGGGCTTCCAGGTGACTGTCCATGTGGGCAACGTCAGACAGACGGCCACAGTCGAGGCTCTGCAAGGAAAGGTGAGTAGTTTTTATGCGTCTGTCTGACAGATAGTTAGATAAACGCTTAAAGTCCCCCTGTAGTCGATCAATTTATCCCTTAAAACTCATCTATAATCACCAAAATTACATATTTAAGCGTTGTTTCCTTGAAAAAAAGTCTTCATGTCTTAAAATATCTTGACTGTAACTCGACACCCTTGCCTCATTTAGTATGCGCGGTTCATATCCACAATAAACCTCTAGAAAATGAGCAATCTCAATCACGGTTACACTCACGTGACGTTTATTGTTTTAAAGCCTTGCCATTTTAAGCATTTGAGCAGTTTTAAACTCAGAAATGCGAGAAATCTAGTCAGAATTGCGTTATTGAGTTATAATATTTTTAGATTGTGAGATAAAAAGTTGCAATTACCCTTTTTTTCTTTTTTTTCTTCTGTGGTGGAAACTTTTTTTTTTTTTTATGAATGGGAAAAATACCAACGGCGCTGAAAAAGTGGGCGCTAATGCACTATTATCAGTGTAATATAGATCTGTGCGTCAGCTCTTAAAGTGACAGCAGCCTATAGACTATGCAGTGATAACAACATGATAAAGCAGCGTAAACTTATCCAGTGTACAGCGTAAACGTATCCAGTGTACAGCGTAAACGTATCCAGTGTACAGCGTAAACGTATCCAGTGTACAGCGTAAACGTATCCAGTGTACAGCGTAAACGTATCCAGTGTACAGCGTAAACGTATCCAGTGTACAGCGTAAACGTATCCAGTGTACAGCGTAAACGTATCCAGTGTACAGCGTAAACGTATCCAGTGTACAGCGTAAACGTATCCAGTGTACAGCGTAAACGTATCCAGTGTACAGCGTAAACGTATCCAGTGTACAGCGTAAACGTATCCAGTGTACAGCGTAAACGTATCCAGTGTACAGCGTAAACGTATCCAGTGTACAGCGTAAACGTATCCAGTGTACAGCGTAAACGTATCCAGTGTACAGCGTAAACGTATCCGTGTGTGTGTGTGTGTGTGTGTGTGTGTGTGTGTGTGTGTGTGCGTTCATCAGCTGAAACACTGTCCACAGAAAGCACTCGCTCAGATCAAGAGCGTCTGGTGTTTCTGATGAACAATATGTAGATGTAGTGAGTAGAAGTGTTTCTGAATCACAGTTGGCTGTTGTGTGTTGATGTAGTTCATTACGCTGTGTGTTGAAGTGTTTTCTCAGGTTACTAATGCACAAACACAGCTTTATGCACTATTATAACCTCATTTTACTCGAGAATAGTATCAGGATTATAAGGTTTTGTGGTATCCCTCAGATGAAAGCAGAGATCAGGTTCTCTGCGACTCTGATGTTCTCCTGTGGTCTTGTGCTTCAGGACGAGCTGCGCACCGGAGAGAAAGCTGTGGTCGGCTTCAGGTTCATCAAACACCCGGAGTATCTGAAGCTGGGCGCCAAGCTGCTCTTCCGAGAGGGAGTGACCAAAGGCATCGGTCAGGTGACCAAACTACAGCCCGCGTGCCAGTACCAGCAGCAGCAGCAGCAGCAGCAGCAGCCCTGAGCGGCCCACGCGAGCTTCTGCTCGAGCTCTGACACACACACACACACAGATGCCTTTACACTCACAAACTCTGCATCTCACACTGTTTCTGTCGAGTTTTACAGGAAATATTCCTAAATCAACATACATTCACTGAGAAGCTGAATGATGTAAGTCTTGTTTTCTGACACAAATTAAGTGCTTAAAAAAAGAATTAAATCTGCCAGATATGTGTACAAACAGTACAACAGTACAAACTTAATTTTTATTTTTTATTTTTCACAAAACAAAAATATCTTCAGTCATTTCGCTTCTCCAGTAAATCTATCTTGATTTAGGATCAGTTCACTCAAAAACTATTACTCTATCATTTACTCTCCCTCAAATTGTTTCAAACCTGTATGAGTTTATGTCTTCGGCTGAACACAAGAAGATATTCTGAAGTCGGTAACAAAACACTTGTTGGACCCCATTTGACTATGGAAGTCAATGGGGTCCAACAACAGTTTGGTTTCCCAAATTGTTCAAAATACCTTCTTCTTGTGTTCAGCAGAAGACAGAAACTCATACAGGTTTGAAACAACTTGAGGGAGAGTAAATGATGACAGAATTTTTATTTTTTAAGTGAATTATTCCTTTAAGAATGTTTGTATATTTGTGCTGGAAAACAGAAAAGACACACTGAGGATTTGTGTTTGCAGTGTGTCTGCATATCAAACAGCTTATATCTTTGTTTTTAGTGTTCAGACGGCACTGAATAACACACACACACACACACACACACAGTCACAGTTTATGACATCATTCAGTAACCAAAGCACAGAGATTGTGTATTTAAATGTGGCTGCCAAAGATTATTCTTTTGTTTTAAGTGGACATTTTTATAACCGATGTCAATGAAGAATGGTTTCTTCTCGTGGCAGCTAGAGTTTGAAATCATCACCAAATGCCAGAAACTATCTCTGATATCTTTTAATTTATTTTATCGTTGTGTAACGAGGTTTTTTGTACTGAAGTGGCATCATCAGTCGTGAACAGCACAGCCTTTAGATATAAATCTGCTGCTTTACCACCAAGTGTCCCTCCGTTCTCACTGCCTTGAAGAGACAGAACGGCTCGTTCCTGCCTTGAGTAGCTCAGGAAAACTGGAGAACTACACTCCTCCTTCCGTTCAGACAACACATCACTGTCCATTATGCAAATTACTCTTTTATCTGTTCTTTCTCCCTCAGTGTTTCCCACATGAACACTTGGTTTGGTGCTAATGCTTCTGATTTACATGTTTTTAAATGTTGGAAGGGGAGGATAAAGTTTGTTAGATAAATCTTTCTTGCCTAAAATCTGTCCTGTAACCATTGCATGCGTGTTCGTCTCCAAGAGCGTCTCATCATTAACCTTCACGTTCAGGTTTACTCCATCACTGCTCTCTCTCTCTGTGCAATTTTAGAAGAAAAAATCTATTTGAACCAAAAAGAATTGGATATTTATAAAGAATGTCAGGGGGACAACATCTGGATTTTTTCGTTCCATAGATTTGTAATAATTTCCTTTCTAATATGCATTTGTTTTTTTGAGTGACGTCTCATTTTTACACCGAATGTCACTGAAGGTTTTTTTTTTTTTTTTGAGGTATTTTAAAATATTTTAGCCTTACTTTTTGGTGAATTGGAGGATTTATGTACAGATTTGTTTGTATATTGTGATGTACATAAATAAAAGTGTATTCAAGTTTATGATTGACAATGATTTATTGAGATGTGATGCAAAATGCTGCGATCACTGGGAAATCCCAGCTTGTTTTCTATCAACTCTCAACGTAGATGGTCTTGCTTAAATGTAAATGGATAAACTTGAATGGGACGGTTCATGATTTACTATATATTCTGTACTTTATTCGTCAATGGGGTCTATCAGCCGTCTGGTTGCCCATGTTCCTCAAAACATCTGCCTTCTCGATCACCCTGCGTGGCTGGATGCAGTGTAGCTCTTAAGCCCCGCCCTCTTCTCGATCGCCCCCGGTGGCTGGATGCAGTGTAGCTCTTAAGCCCCGCCCTCTTCTCGATCGCCCCCGGTGGCTTGATGCAGTGTAGCTCTTAAGCCCCGCCCTCTTCTCGATCACCCCCGGTGGCTTGATGCAGTGTAGCTCTTAAGCCCCGCCCTCTTCTCGATCGCCCCCGGTGGCTTGATGCAGTGTAGCTCTTAAGCCCCGCCCTCTTCTCGATCGCCCCCGGTGGCTTGATGCAGTGTAGCTCTTAAGCCCCGCCCTCTTCTCGATCGCCCCCGGTGGCTTGATGCAGTGTAGCTCTTAAGCCCCGCCCTCTTCTCGATCGCCCCCGGTGGCTTGATGCAGTGTAGCTCTTAAGCCCCGCCCTCTTCTCGATCGCTCCGGTGGCTCGATGTAGTGTAGCTCTTAAGCCCCTCCCTCTTCTCGATCACCCCAGTGGCTGGATGCAGTGTAGCTCTTAAGCCCCTCCCTCTCCATGTAATGGGACGTGAGACAAGCCAATCAATCAAATATCACTTCAAATCATTTTTTCCAAAGATGTTTTTTGTCATTTTAGGTAGTTTTTAATCACGCTGATGTTAAATCAAGTGTTTGTTCTTTAAATAAGTTTTAGTTAGATATTTGATAAAAACGGGGGTGTGACGTTATGATTGACAGCTTCTCTGAGTGTAGTAGTCAGTCACTCACTGAGGCGCCAACATACTTTTCTGGATCTTCAGGAGGAGGAGACTGGAGCTTTAACTTTCATTTCTACATTTTTAAATAAACTATTTATTTCATTTACATTTAGTCATTGAGCAGACACTTTTATCCAAAGCGACTTACAAATGAGAACAATAGAAGCAGTTAAACTAACAGTAGAACAACAATATGCAAGTGCTATGAACCATTTTTTCTTTTTTTTAATAAATAGAATAGAAGAGAAAGTGTTAGTATTACTGGATCAAGTGCTGGTGAAAAAGAAGCGTCTTCAGCCGTTTCTTGAAAATGTCCACAGACTCAGCCGCTCTGGTGAGTTAGATCATTCTCCAGCGGGGAACAGTCCAGGTAAAGGTCAGAGAAAGAGATTTTGTGCCTCTTTGAGATGATGCACCACAAGACGACATTCACTTGCAGAGTCAAGTTTCTAAGTCTGAAGTAGTGAGTTTAGGTAAAAGGGAGCAGTGCCAATGGTTGTTCTGTAGGCAAACGTCAGTGACGTGAATTTGATGCAAGCTGCAACTGGTAACCAGTGTAATTTAGTGAGGAGAGGAGTGACGTGTGCTCTCTTCGGCTTGTTAAAGACCACTCTGGCTGCAGCATTCTGGATCAGTTGCAGAGGTTTGACAGAGCAAGCTGGAAGACCAGCCAGGAGAGCATTACAATAGTCCAGTCTGGATAGAACAAGAGCTTGGACCAGGAGTTGTGTAGCTCTGATAGGAAGGGCCTGATCCTCCTAATGTTGTACAAGGCAAATCTGCAGGACTGGGCAGTTCTAGCAATGTGATCTGTGAGGTTCAATTGATCATTAATCAAAACTCCAAGGTTCCTGGCTGACCTTGATGGAGTTATGGATGACGAGCCTAGCTGAATGGAGAAGTTGTGATTGAGTGTTGGGTTAGCCGGGACCAGCAGCGCAGTCTTCGTAAGGTTTAGTTCATCCAGGCAGGCAGGCAGGCTGAGATATGATCAGCTACCGTCGGATCATCAGGATGGAATGAGAGGTAGAGTTGTGTGTCATCAGCGTAGCAGTGATAGGAAAAGCCATGTTTCTGAATCACAGATCCTATGATGTCATGTAGATGGAGAAGAGAAGTGGTCCAAGCACTGAGCCCTGAGGCACTCCAGTAGGGTGTTTGGTGTTTTATGCCCCCAATGGCGCCTTCCAGGCAGCGAGGGGATGGGTAGGTTTAAGGTTGAGGCTAGGGTTAGCTGCCTCTAAGGAGCCATTGGGGGCTTAAAACACCATCGAGCCTCCAGTAGCTAGATGTTGGGTCTTATGGCGCTTTTCCATTACCAGTACCAGCTCAACTCGACTCGCCTCGGCCCAGCTCGCTTTCGCTCCGTTTCCATTGCAGATAATTTGTTACATTTATATAGCGCTTTTTCTGAGACCTCAAAGCGCTTTACATAGAAGTCGACTCGGCTCGGCTCGCTTTTTTCTCCGTTTTTCATTGTAGATAGTACCTCCACAATAGTACCTGGTCGTCATAGCGACGCCGCAGGAAACTGCTGTGACTTAATCTTCTACGCGAGATACATCCGCTGCCACACACACAGGACAATGGAGGAAATCGAGTGTATGCTGTTTTTGGATGTTTTTGTTTTTGTTTTTGCTGTTTTTTATTCAGGATACTCCGTCTGGCGCGTGCAATGATGACGCAGTGAATAGTGACGATTCTCTCTGACCAATCAGCAGTCTGCCGTGTTTTTACGTCACATTTTAGTATCGCCTCAGCTCGCTCAGAACCTCGCCGGAGGTGATACGAAAAAGGTACAATACGAAAAGGTACAACTTTTACAGAGTGGAAAACCAAACAAAGGCGAGTCGAGGCGAGCTGGTACTGTGTAGTGGAAAAGCGCCATTAGACACCACACCCCTCCAAGACACCCTGAAGGACCAACCTGAGAGGTAAGACTTGAACCACTGGAGTGCGGTTCCCGAGATGTCATTTCACACAGACATAATGAGTTGTTCTGCAGTAAACTGTATTAACGGATTCTGCAAGAGTCTGGGCGGGGCCTTCGTAGCCTCGAGACTTCACTTACCACAATGGAAGAGAGTGAAGGTGCGTCGTCCATTTTTTTTTTTTTTTTTACAGTCTTTGGCTGAATCCGAAATAAATCGCCCCCTAAACCATCAATCACTCTTCCCTACGTTAGTCCACTTATGTTCATTTGAGGAGTGAGCGAATTCGGACAGCCGTTGAGCGTACATCAGCTGTACACTCGTTATAGCGGTGCATTGTGGGATCGAATGAGTGCACTAAATAACGTACACTGTGGTTTCGGACACCACAACAAATGGCTGTTCCCTCAATAGTGCCCTATTTGAGGTTGCGTGGGCGATTTCGGATTCAGTCTATGGTTAGGACAGGTTTGGTGGTATGGGTAGGTTTTAAGGGTGGGTTAAGGGGTCAACAGTAGAGGTGTATATTTGTGTATCAGTATACTGGATCCATGCAGCTCTTAAAGTGACAGCAGCCTAATATTCCTGCTGCACTGCTGTGTTTTAATGTTAATCAAACAAAAGAAAGAAAAAAAAAGGGAAAAAACATCACTACTCGACTACATAATTTTTTTAACTTTATATATTTGATTTATACAATGAAGAATATATTTTACATTTGATTATTTCTGTACCTGAAAAGCACTGTTTAAAAAACGTGGCAATGGTACGCAAAGTACCTTGGTCTGCAGAATTTGCATTGCGAGCTCCGCCCCTCTGTTAGGGTATATAAGAAGCAGCGTGTGCATACTCGCATTAAGTTCTTCGCTGAGGAGCTGAGAGGTGTGTCCCGGCCGTTCAGCGGTACAGCAGTTGTGGCAAGGGGACGTAACGTCTCTGTTCCCTCCTTCAGGGAACGAGGGTTACATATGTAACCGAGACGTTCCCTTTCAATCAGTCACGTTCTAACGTTGCGTCAGAACGTCTGACGAATGGGGTCCTGTCCAAAACGGCACATTGGCTTTCTTCCAGTGCCCTGCGCTAGCCACAGCTCCCTGTCCTGAGGCCAGCACGAGCAAAGGGCTAGGCTAAACGCAAAGTACCAAAGTACACTGGGTGGCAAATCCCATGAGGAAAATGCAAGCATGATGCCTACCCGTAGGAATACACATATGAACCACCTAGGCGGAATACATATGGAGGATCTCTGAGGTACCCAGCCAGAGGGTGGAGACTATTTCAAGTTTAGTCTAGATTAATCTGACAGAGTCTGTCTGCTTCCCGGACATGGGAACGTGACGTGAAGGACTATAATGCGTTAAGAGCTCGCTCAAGTACTGGAGAGCTAAACCATTTAGTGCTTTGTAAGTAATCAGCAATATATTAAAATGTATACGATGTTTAATAGGGAGCCAATGCAGTGTTGACAGAACCGGGCTAATATGGTCATACTTCCTGGTTCTAGTAAGAACTCGAGCTGCTGTGTTTTGGACCAGTTGTAGTTTGTTTATTAAGCGTGCAGGGCAACCACCCATAAGGGCATTACAATAATCTAACCTTGAGGTCATGAACACATGAACTAACTGTTCCGCATTTTTCATTGAAAGCATATGTCGTATTTTTAAGATGGAAGAATGCAGTTTTATAGATGCAAGAAATGTGGCTTTCAAATGAAAGATTGGTATCAAAGAGCACACCCAGGTTCCTAACCGACGACGAAGACTTGACAGCAGCGTTTCTGTCTTTTCCATCTCGGAAAGATTCTCCTCTGGACCTTAGACTTTTTAATGTAATAATTAGCAAGTAGCATGTCATAATTTTGAATTGTCATAATGAATTAGTATGTCAATTACAAATTACAAAGCATGATTTTTTCTTTTCTTATATAGTGGAAAGGAGCTTCCATACATGTTAAAAAAAATTAAATAATAATAATAATAATAGTTGCGTTAATAAATTGCAGCTGTTTTAATATGCAATCATGACTTGATGTCCCAATGTTTAGTGGAAAGAAATGGCTTTTGAACATAATATTCTGTACAAACAACTTGTTTATTATTTAAATTAAAACAAGAAACATTTGAAAATCACAAATATTTCTAATCAAAACCTGCTCGTATAAAAAGCTTGTCCAGGTAAAGTGCTGTTGAATATCTCACGTCTTCTTAAAGAAGGAGTCCAATGTGCCGGAGTTTCCCAGCACTCGGGCTCTCTTGGCCTTCGGGCCGCTCTGGATCCGTGTTTTGCTCTTCCCATGGGACAACAGAGAGCTCCGGAGGAACGGGACCATCACTGGAGGCTGAGGAACTGAAGGATTTCTGCAAGTCCAGAGCGAAGTGATAATCTGTGTGTTCAGGCATTTCCCAGACCAGCACCTTCTGTCCACAGCGTTCACACACCTGAAGATCCTCGGAGGAGCTCGGCTCTACACACACCTGAAGATCCTCGGAGGAGCTCGGCTCTACACACACCTGAAGATCCTCGGAGGAGCTCGGCTCTACACACACCTGAAGATCCTCGGAGGAGCTCGGCTCTACACACACCTGAAGATCCTCGGAGGAGCTCGGCTCTACACACACCTGAAGATCCTCGGAGGAGCTCGGCTCTACACACACCTGAAGATCCTCGGAGGAGCTCGGCTCTACACACACCTGAAGATCCTCGGAGGAGCTCGGCTCTACACACACCTGAAGATCCTCGGAGGAGCTCGGCTCTACACACACCTGAAGATCCTCGGAGGAGCTCGGCTCTACACACACCTGAAGATCCTCGGAGGAGCTCGGCTCTACACACACCTGAAGATCCTCGGAGGAGCTATTATTTTCCTCAAAATTCTACAAACAATACCCCATAATGACAACGTAAAAGAAGTTTGTTTGAAATCTTTGCAAATGTATAAAAAAAATTAAATAAAATAAAAATCACATGTACATAAGAATTCACAGCCTTTGCTAATACTTTTTGAAGCACCATTGGCACCAATTACAGCCTCAAGTCTTTCTGAGTATGATGCTACGAGCTTGGCACACCTAATTTTGGGCAGTTTCTTCCATTCTTCTTTGCAGAACCTCTCAAGCTCCATTAGGTTGGTCGGTGCACAGCCATTTTCAGATCTCTCCAGAGATGTTCAATCGGGTTTAAGTCTGGGCTCTGGCTGGTCCACTGAAGGACATTCACAGAGTTGTCCCGTAGCCACTCCTATGTTATCTTGGCTGTGTGCTTAGAGTCGTTGTCCCGTTGGAAGATGAACCATCGGCCCAGTCTGAGGTCCAGAGCGCTCTGGAGCAGGTTTTCAATTCATCACGGATGTCTCTGTTCATTGCTAAATTCATCTTTCCCTTGATCCTGAAAAACACCCCCACAGCTGATACTGCCACCAATGGATGGTATTGGCCAGGTGATGAGGGGAGCCTGGTTTCCACCAGACATGACGCTTGCCAATCAGACAAAAGAGTTCAATCTTCGTTTCTCATGGTCTGAGAGTGCTTTCAGGTGCCTATTGGCAAACTCCAGGTGGGCTGTCATGTGCTTTTACTGAGGAGTGGCTTCTGCTGATTGGTTGAGAGCTGCAGAGATGGTTGTTCTTCTGGAAGGTTCACCTCTCTCCACAGAGAAAAGCTGGAGCTCAGTCAGAGTGACCACCTCTTGGTTGCAGACATTTTTCTGTACCCTTCCCCAGGTCTGTACCTCGATACAATCTTGTCTCGGAGGTCTACAGACAATTCCTTGGACTTCATGGCTTGGTTTGTGCTCTGACATGCACTGTTAGCTGTGGGACCTTATATAGACAGGTGTGTGCCTTTCCACAGCATGTCCAATCAACTGCATCTACCACAGGTGGACTCCAATCAAGCTGTAGAAACATCTCAAGGATGATCAGGGGAATCAGGATTGTGTCTGAGCTCAATTTGAAATGTCATGGCAAAGGCTGTGAATACTTCTGTACATGTGATTTTTTCGTTTTTTATTTTTAATAATTTGCAAGATTTCAAACAAACTTTTTTCATGTTTGAAGAATTTTGAGGAAAATAATTAATTTAATCCATTTTGGAATAAGGCATAACAAAATGTGTAAAAAGTGAAGCGCTGTGAATACTTTCCGGATGCACTGTATGTCTGTGATTGGCTATAATGATCAACCCTTCAAAAACATGTTGTCTTCACTGAGCGCTTGCACAGATACACACGTTTGAAAGCAGGCGTCATTCAGCGGATCCCTAATATATCCGCTTGTAGACGAATCAGCTGATAGACGCCTGCTTTCCAATGTGTGTATCTGTGAAACCACTCAGTAAGACAACATGAAAACAATGAAAACATGAAACAATGGCCAATCAGAGGTGTTTAATGCTGCGTTCACACCAAACGCGAATAGAGCATGTGGCGCGAGTGATTTCCATGTTAAGTCAATGTAAAGATGCGTTTACGCGTTTCGTCTGCGCAAATGAGGCGAATTGAGTGTCTGGCGCGAGTGATTTTATTTGGTGCTTTTTGTCCATTCGTGCGTTTGACGCGAATTCAGGTCTGACGCCCGAGTTGAAAAATCTGAACTTTGGCGTCTGTTCGCGCTGCATTAACCAATCAGGAGCCTGCTTGCTGCTGTCACGTGGTGAAGTAAAAACAAAACATATCTTTTATCACATAAAAACTTGATTTCAATATATGATACATATTCATTTTGTATTGAATGCTATTTATTCCATATCTAAATCTAGTGAAACTCGCTATTTGATGCTCTATTCGCGTTTGGTTGTGAACGCAGCATAAGAATCCGCTCAACAGCGCTCAAAAGGCTACAGGGAAATGCTGGTGTCGTTATATTTTTTAAATTTCATTACTGACTTGGTACAGAAGTCAGTACTTTTGACAACTCTGCTTGTCTACATTGGGAGTTTGTTTAGCGGACGGTTCCTGTATTTCACTCACCACGCCTCCTGGTGGCTGCCTGCAGTATTGAGGCTCTTGATGATAGCAAAGCTGTCTGAGGTCATCTTGGTGCGTCGATCGCACAAGCGCACAGCAGCGAGAGAAACTACTGGCTCTCTTATCTCCCGCCTGCCGGACGCCCACCGTCAGCTGTTTGGCCACTCGCCCGTTCTGCAGAGATACACAATACATTACAGCATCGCTGTGGGAGATAATCACACGCCAAACGCTAGTCCATGTTAAAACTCATCGACTTTGCTCACACAGGCCTACTCTACCAGTCAAAAGTTTTAGATCGGTGAGATGATTTTAAAAGTAGTCTCTTCTGCTCAGCAAGGCTGCATTTATTTGTTTAAAAATAATATAATTGTTAAATATTATGACAATTTAAAATGACTTTTCTATTTTAATATATTTAACAATGTAATTTATTCCTGTGATCAAATCTGAATTTTCAGCATCATTACTCCAGTCTTCAGTGTCACATGATCCTTCAGAAATCAGTATAATATGATTTGATGCTCAAGAAATGTCTTTAATGTCACTTTTGATCAATTTAATTCATCCTGGATGAATAAAAGTATTGAATTATTTTATTTATTTTGTCAAAAATAAATAAATAATGATATATATTTATATATTACTGACCCTAAACTTTTGAACAGTAGTGTATAATGTTACAAAAGCTTTAATAACTTCCCTAAACCGTTGGTTGGTTTTTCCACCTTGTTACACTTCTGCTGTTCGGGGTCAAAAATGACCATCCAAAAAATAGCTTATAAATCTCTCATTATGCTATCAGGGGTGTCTAAAGTATCAGGGGATGAAGTTCAAACAGCCTGCAGCTTGTCTATTAAAATACATTAGGATACAAGGATTTTTGATTAGCTCTGCCCAAAACACAGCGCAGCGCGAGCTCAGAACAATCCGTTTACTCATTTACTCGATCACATGACCACTGAACAGCACCGTAACATCCAGTGAGAAGTTTCCGATTCAAACACAAATGTCTTTGTGATTTAAACTAGCTTAAAGCCAGATCAAACGACGCTGATTTTGTTTAAAAAACAATGACGCGGAAAACAGGAGGAACTTGTGGACAACAATCCAGGTACAATACTTTTCAGTTCACAAATCACAAACATTTACTTAGGATTTACTGTAGTAACACACTTACTGTAAACATGGTATTGTGGGAAAAAGAAATGTGGGATATTCATATCAAATGTTATAGTAAAATTAATACAGACATTTATTACATATTAAAGGAGTAATGAAATATAAGGCAAATTACAGAAACAAATGTTTACTTTTAATAAGAATAGTTCTAACTCAGTAAGAATATTAAAATTTTACCCTTTAAAAATTAAGTTGTTAAAATGTACATCTGTCTCCAACTCAAGCTACTGTCAAATGTACAAACATATATTATATAACCAGAAATGTATTGATTTGACAGCCCTAAATCTTTTTTTATTTAAAAGGCCATTCATTTTTAACCGGGAACACAAAATTAGGTAAAGGATTTTTAACACAACACAATACTGTGTATCATGGGTAGTTTTAGTAAATGTGAATTTTACTTGCCCCTTTAAACATTTTGACTCTACATGGCAACTAACTGCATTAAAACAGACATTGGTGTGCTTTTAGCAGCATTTCTTTGAGCGTGGCTCGTCCAATCAGAATGGAGTTGGAACTTCTGGTTTGCTTTCTCCAACAGCATTAGTTCCTTCATCAGTAACAGACTCACCATGTCTCTGTCTTTGCCCAGTCGTTCCTCTAACCCGAGGGCTAGCTGATGAAGCCAGTGCTGAACCTGCAGACACACACACAAGAGCATGAGCAGCCCGAGCAGGAACAAAGTCACACAAAAAAAGATTCCATTAAACAAATATTTAAAATATAGTCTACTGTCTTTGTTGTTGCAACGTTAATTGGAGATTAAATGTGAAATTATTACAATATAAAAATTAATTTAAAAACCTTTAATGTTAGGTGCAGTTAATCGTGATTACAAAAAATTGTGCGATTAATTCGTTAATCTGTTAGTTAAGTGACAACACTACTTTTGATATTAATATTGAATTAAAACAACAGATGTCATTTTTATGCTCCTTAATATTTGTTTGCATGAGTGTTGATTATTTTTTTTAAAGTTGATGAATCAATTATTAATTAAACTTAATTTTCGCTTTCAATGTTTTTATAAAAAAAAAAAGAATAATAATTTTGGTGGAACTTTCCATGACAATTTTATTAATTTCCTTGAATTGTTCAGGCCTGAAGCTTCTTCCGATGGCATGTTTTTCTGAATGGATTCTCACCCCGTCTTCTCTCCAAAGAGCTGCTCGAGCTGGATCTTGGAGAACTGAGTGAGATCTCCCATGTTTTCCACCCCCAGAGTCTCCGTAATGGATGTTCCCAGCTTTCCTCCCAGATTACGGCTGAAGATCAACCACACATCATCATGTTATCAGTGTGGTGGGATACAACGGCAATCATACAAGATCATAGTACGTAATTAGATCTACTGACATCTTACGGATGGGAAGAGTGTTGAAGAGCTGCGGGACGGATCCCAGGGGAATCACTGTTTGGCGATTGGGCTTGTTTAAACACAGCCAGTTTGGCTAACACCTATGAAGTAAAAAAAATGGAGGAAAAATGTATGAACAAGTAGATCCAGATCCAATTATCATGATACGTTTTGTGCTTTAATACTTTTAAAATAAAGTCTCAGACTTCAAATTCTGTCAGTTTCACTATAAAATTCAAGCCATTTGGACGGATTGCTGAAGCCACATGTGGACCAGATGACTGATTGATTTTGTGAAGGATCATGTGACACTGAAGACTGGAGTAATGATGCTGAATATTCAGCTTTGATCACAGGAATAAAGTACACTTTACTATATTCACACAGAAAACTATTATTTTAAATTGTAATAATATTTAACATTACAGGGTTCGTACAGACACTGTTAAAAGAAATTCTAGGATTTTCAAGGACTTTACGCACTACTTTCTTAGTTTTCGAGGACCACAATCCGAGATCTCATTTATCAAACAATATTTGTATTATCTTTTCAATTCCAAAGAAGGTAAATAGATAAATACGAATTTACTAATAAAACAAAATGGTACAAATAAAGTGCAGCACATGCAATGACTGGCAGCTTTAGCCATTGCAAGGATACTATGACAAAGATATCGCTTTCCTCTTTCAAACTGATTTATTTCCATAATTATATATGATGGACCTGAAGAATGAAAGCTGTATCATATACTTAGATATTTATATGAGCAATATCACACTCATAGCCATGCAACATGCCTCTCTCTCTTGCTCTCTCTCTCTATATATATATATATATATATTAGTGCTGTCAAACGATCAAAATATTTAATCGCGATTAATCGCATTAATGTCATAGTTAACTCGCAGTTAATCGCAATTAATCGCACATTTTTATCTATTCTAAATGTCCCTTGATTTATTTTTGTCCCACTACTCTTTTCTCATTTTAATGCTCTTATCAACATGGGAAAGTGGATCGGCTTGCTTTGTGCAAATGTTATTTTATTGAAAACAACACTGGCATATACTGTAGTGTTCAATTTCAGGGTGCAGACCTATTCAATCAGTGGGTGGGACTTCACTTGCGGAAACTAAAGGCAATATCCGCCATCTTGTTTGGAAGCTCAAGCTAAGCTAACAGGCGCTGTGGAGCCAGATGTGAAGTTACGACAATGGCGGAAGTTACTCAATATTAAGAGGATTTCGAAAGTCTGATGCTCGACTCAGATGTTCGTGGCTATCTGAGGCTGATGGAGGAACAGGAGGGCAGAAGACCTGCCTGTGGCGGACGAGGAGCCGGGACGGACTGGTGCGTTCTGCCTCGAGCTGGGGCGGACGAAGAGCGCGGACTGACTCGAGCTGGGGCGGACTGGTGCGTTCTTCCTCGAGCTGGGGCGGACGAGGAGCGCGGACTGACTCAAGGTGGGGCAGACTGGTGCGTTCTGCCTCGAGCTGGGGCAGACTGGTGCGTTCTGCCTCGAGCTGGGGCGGACGAAGAGCGCGGACTGACTCGAGCTGGGGTGGACTGGTGCGTTCTGCCTCGAGCTGGGGCGGACGAAGAGCGCGGACTGACTCGAGCTGGGGTGGACTGGTGCGTTCTGCCTCGAGCTGGGGCGGACGAAGAGCGCGGACTGACTCGAGCTGGGGTGGACTGGTGCGTTCTGCCTCGAGCTGGGGCGGACGAAGAGCGCGGACTGACTCGAGCTGGGGTGGACTGGTGCGTTCTGCCTCGAGCTGGGGCGGACGAAGAGCGCGGACTGACTCGAGCTGGGGTGGACTGGTGCGTTCTGCCTCGAGCTGGGGCGGACGAAGAGCGCGGACTGACTCGAGCTGGGGTGGACTGGTGCGTTCTGCCTCGAGCTGGGGCGGACGAAGAGCGCGGACTGACTCGAGCTGGGGTGGACTGGTGCGTTCTGCCTCGAGCTGGGGCGGACGAAGAGCGCGGACTGACTCGAGCTGGGGTGGACTGGTGCGTTCTGCCTCGAGCTGGGGCGGACGAAGAGCGCGGACTGACTCGAGCTGGGGTGGACTGGTGCGTTCTGCCTCGAGCTGGGGCGGACGAAGAGCGCGGACTGACTCGAGCTGGGGTGGACTGGTGCGTTCTGCCTCGAGCTGGGGCGGACGAAGAGCGCGGACTGACTCGAGCTGGGGTGGACTGGTGCGTTCTGCCTCGAGCTGGGGCGGACGAATTAAATCTGCATATAGCGGGAATTGAAGATCGGATTTATATCAGCAAAAAAACAACAACACACATTTATGTAACCAGGTGTAAATGGAATCGTTTTGATAAATCAGATTGGAATCCGATCTGAGAAAACGCATGAAGTGGCCTGGTGTAAACAGTCCCTAGACATAGGTGAATAATGTATCCCGACCCGACCCCGATTATTTTATTTATTTTTTATAAAAAATATATACTTTTTTTATTTATTTTTTAATATATATAAAAATATAGACCTACCTACCGTCCCTTTTTTCCTTTTTTTTTGCTGTTACTGCAAACCAATATTTTTAAGGATGGCCTAATTCAAGCACTTTTTAAGTACCTTTTCATAATATGGCTGATTTCAAGGGTTTTCCAAGACTTAAATTTCAAAAAGTCAAATTCAAATACTTCAAGCACTTTATACTAACCCTGATATTACTGTGGTTACTGTATTTTTGATCAAATAAATGCAGCACATAAAATATATACACAGTATATACACACATACTTATTATATACTATATATATTATAGAATATAATAATAAATAATAAATTAACATTATTATGTATATAATAATGTTTCCAAACTTTTGTCCGGTACTGTATCCAAATGAACCGTATCGAGATTGTAATTGAATCAAGAGCTTGTGAATCTGTGTCAGTGATCTGAGTGCTGAGCAGATCCTCTGACTGGGAAGTTGTAAAGGATTCCTGCATGTAAATGGTTGTTTTGGTGAATCCGACCTTGTTGTGCGAGATCCCGGCGGAGCAGCGGAAGCCTGTGTGTTTCTCCACCGCGGCCCTCGTCTCCTCCACGATCAGCGCGCCGAGAGCCAGACACAGATCAGCAGAAGAAGAAGAGGAGGAGAGATGATCCAGCCAGTGATGAAGACCCGCGGCCCGAAGCGCTTCTGCAGGAACACACAGATGATTAGGGTCTCGTTTGGGTTTTAAAGGTGCAGTCTGTAAGAATGACAACTAGTGGTTGAAATAGGAACTGCAGTCCAAATTCAAAATATCAGAGATCGTTGTTTCTCCCGCCTCCTCAGACTCGACGCTCGCACGGGTCGCCAGTTCGAGCACACGCAACAGGAACGAGGAAATTGACAATCGATGAAAAATTGGAAACGTGCAGTATCACAGATCAAAACAATAACAAACATTCCAGCCTGGAAACGCACATTTCAAAGTAAAATAACTATACGTGTTCTTCAGAGAAACCATATTATGGTATTTTTATGCTTTAGTAGAGTGAGAAATTACATACAGCACCTTTAATGATTTCGATTCTGCTTATCGATTCCAATAAGGTAAAAAAAA
>FLSR01000719.1:10086-20377 GCA_900092035.1 Leuciscus waleckii
GCTTTTGCTTTCTGCAGTTGCCATTCATTGTTTACATGCACACCTTTTGTTTCAATCTAACTGAATTCATTCCGATTGGTGAATCTGAATGTAGTGTTTACATGAACGCTCGGTTGATGTGCGTTTTACCATTGCTAAGAAAATTCCCGCTCCTCCGTGAGAGATGCGAGACCCTTATATATTGTCTATGGCGAGACCCGGCGCGTCTCAGTAATGACGCCACCGGCCTCGCGCCGTTCTCCCGCGGCCGTCAGCCTCGTCCTGCTCGCCACAGTAAACATAATGAATGTTGTGCACGAAACGAAGCTTCACAGCCTTGTCCAGTTTTCTTCTTTCTGTGTCTGGGACATGTGCATAAGCTACACAACCAAACACTTTCATGTGACTCACATTTGGCTGTTTGTCGCACCATTCTGGTAGGGCGTCACTTGTTTCAGTAAAGATGTGGGGAGTCTGTTCTGTATGTAAGCTGCGTTCGCTACAGCCTCTGCCCAGTACGACTTTGGTAATTTAGCGTGAGAGAGCATGGTTCTCGCTGCTTCAATTAATGTCCTATTTTTTTCTTTCTGCAACAGCATTTTGCTGAGGTGTGTGAGGTACAGTTGTCTCATGGTGGATACCTTGAGCTTTCAAGTATTCTTGAAATTCTTTGGATGTGTATTCACCACCATTATCCATTCTTAGTCTTGCTATTTTCTGTCTGCACTCATTGGATAATATTTTCTCATTCCTTGAATTTGCAAAGAACTTCACTCTTTTGTTTCATAAAGTATACATTGCAACATCTAGAATAGTCATCAATAAAAGTCACAAAGTACTTTGATCCACCTACAGATTCAGTCTGCATGGGACCACAGACGTCACTATGAACCAACTGTAGTTTACGTTTGGAATGGATTTCTCCCACTGCCTTCCACACATGCTTCAGAGAAGGGAACTTCTTTCTCTGCAGGAAGGTCCACTCCATTCACCAGTTTAAGTTCCTTCAACTTAGTGGTGTGACCCAGTCGCTGATGCCACAAACTGGCTGCTATTAATGCACTTGACGCACAGTGACAGGCGGGCGAACTTCCCTCGACATCCAGCTGATACAATCATCAGATCTTTGTGTTCCCATTCCTCTGAGATTTCCATTTTTATCACGGATGTAACAGCGAGACTTCTTGAACTGCACCGTATTTCCTTTTTTTACAGCAGCTCCCACTGAGAAGAGATTCCCGGATAACTTGGGAACATACAGCACATCAAACATTGTGACATTTTTTACATCACTGATTTTTAATGTCATTCTTAGTTTAACGTTACCAAGTCCTAGAGCGTCAACCACTCTGCCATCACCGAGTTTCACAGACTGCTTTTGGAAATTGTTGGTAGTCTTGAAGAATTTCTTCATGACACGTCATGTGCTTTGAGGCTACAGAGTCGATTAACCACCGACCTGTTGTGTCATATTATCCTTATCCATATCCATCTTATCCTCTCTGGCGACGAAGGTACTCTCAGATGAGTCTTCATCATGTTCACGTTACATTTTTGGCTTTGTGTGTTTTAGTCTGTTTTTTCTTACTTGGACAGTCACGCTTGATATGTCCTTCTTTCCCACACTTGTAACATCTCCAGGAGCCGGATCTGTCCGCTCTCACTGCCTTGGTGTTAGCCTGCATATCACTACGAACTTGTGTTGACATCGCTGACGTGTCACTGGACATAGCACCGCCATAGTTACCATCAGCAGACACTCGCTTTTGTTCTTCATTTATCAATGCTTGCTGAACAAACTGCAGCGTTAAACTGTCCAACTTAGTTTCCAGTGCAGTGACAATTGTAGCATAGCTTGGTGGCAAGCTACCCAGTAGTGTTACAATCTGGTCCTCCTCTTCAATCACCGCACCTATTGCCCCTAGCTGTACAGTTAACTCCTTCATTCGTTTCAAATGTTCAGTTATGTTTTCTCCTTCCTTCATTTCACATCTGAAGTATTTTTTCTTTAGAAACAGCTTGTTTGCAAGAGTGTCTCTTTCAAAATATCCTTTTAGCGTGTCCCACGCTTCCTTAGGGGTCTTACAGCTTGTTATCAGGTACAACTGGGGTGTACTCACATTCAGCACCAACACAGAAAAGCTTTTTCTTTCCGTTTTTCAAATTCTGCTCTTGCCTGTGCATTTGCTCCTTCTGCCACTTTGTCAGTCTCCATCACCATGCCCCATAGTCCTTTAGCTTTCATCAAATGTCCCATTTGAAATTTCCACGTTGCCCAGTTCTCTGGCCCACTCAGCTTTTCAATAAACAGTTTATCCTCCATTGTGAGTTCCACAACACTGTCTATTTCACACAAACAAAAAAAACCTTGTGTCTTTGCTTTAGCGAAGATCTGGGCCCATAACCTATTGAAGTTTCACGTGCTTTTTTATTATATCCAACAAAGCAGAAAAATAATGAAGAAGAATGAATAACAGACTGTATTGACACACTAGATGGCAATACAACAGTGACACCTATTGGCAAATTACTATAACAACAGTGTCTCCTCATGCTGAGCAGTTCAACATCACCTCCACACCTCCTGTGTTAGACTATATGCTCTGCTTCAAGCTGCTGTTCAGTGTGTGTCCTGCATGTGTTCTCCTCTTCTCTCTCCTCTCTTCCGTCAGTGTGTACTGCCTCTGTCGGAGGAAAACTACAGGTAATCATTCGCTTCTGAACTCAGTTATTTCATATGCCACAATTATGAGGTGCTTTGGATAGTCTGATGTTATTATCGTTCCAAATTTGCTTTCAGATTATTGTCAGTCACCATATCACATAATAAAACATAATTTAAAATGTCACAATCAGAGTACAGAGCCCCTAAAGCGACATGGTGATGGAAAAATGTGAGATAGGAGAAAAAAAAACCCGGTTTAAACCAAGTTTAAATGATTCTTGTTATTTTAATATCCTGTAGGTTCTAGTGCTGAATCACAGACTGAGAACATACATGATGAGGTATTGTATTATATATGCAATCCCTATAAAGATTTCAGTGACATGTATTTACATTTGTTTGACAGTAAGCTACATAAATTACATCAGTATAACATATTTTTACATGATGTAATATAAGAGTTTTTTCATATTCAATGAAGTAAATTTATATAAAAAATATGAATGTAATAAAATATATATTTTTCCAGGGTGGTGATGAAGTGTTATGCTTCATATGTAAAAAAAAATAAAAGAAAAAAATAAAAGAAAAAAGGAGTTCAGACTTCAGAGCTTATTCTGAGGTCAGAACCAAAATACAAAGTACAGATTTAAAAATAAATAAATTATTCTTCAGTAGTAATTGCAACAGGTGGTTTTCAAAGAATTAGAAAATAAAATATTGGCAACACTTTACACTAAGGTCTCATGTGTTAACATTAGTTAATGCATTAACGAACATTAATAACGAGCAATACATTTTTACAGAATTTATTTACCTTTAATGTTAGCAAAGATTATTTTTTATTTTTTTTACATTCATGTTAGTTCACAGTGCATTAACACAATGTTAACAGATTTAACTTTTGACCATGAAAATGTTTAGGTAAATGTTGAGATTAACATTAAAGATTTGTAAATGCTGTAGATGTATTGTTCATTGTTAGTAATGTAATTAACTACTGTTAACAAATGAAACATTGTAAAGTGTTGCCAAACTATTCTTAGTAGAACTTTTCTCCTTTGTCATTTGGCTTTTTTCCCATTCCAAAATCTGAAACGTTTACTTTTATATTAATATTAAAGTTGTGTAACATGGAAGTTGTGTATGATGTAGGCTATGACATGTTATATTCCAGTCACATAACATCACATTTAATGGATTCTTAGAATATGTTCATGGTAAAAAAAAAAGAAGAAAAAAAAAGAAGAAAAAAAGAATTGCATTATAATACAATTTTACCTTTTTTTTGTTTTGTTTTATAATACAGCTCCAATTTCATCTTATTCAATGTATGTAATAAAGACAAATATTCATGTTATAGTGTAAATAAATTAATTGTGATGTAATGAACAATATTTTATTCAATATTTATTTCAGTTGTGGAATAGCCTGTAATTAGTCATTTTTAGTTATAGTACAATAATTATATGTGATATAACATATGATTACTACATGATTGATTGAATGATTACTACATATTTTATTATTATATTTTTATATCTTTATTATTTTATTTATTTATTATTAACATCTCAAATTAATCGCAAAGATTAACGTGTTGATTACCCCAGCCCCAATATATATATAGATACGATTAGCATCAGAAATGTATTAAACACAAGAGTTCACATGCAGTCAGTAAATTCATGATTGTGATTAAAGTCCTTTGAACTGGAGAACTAATGTTAAATTGAATGTGGTTTATTGTAAAAATAAAAAGCTACGAGGCAACAACATCTAAACATGTGAAAACAGGAAACCCACAAGCTTCATTTAGACCACTTACAGCCTCCTCACATTTCGTCCCCTTGGAATTATGGTTCTATCTGCGTTCTGAGCAGTTTTGAGATATTGAGCTTTAAAGTTTTGCATTCCATTCGACTGTGTAGAAAGAACCTTTTTATTTTCTAAATAAAAAGTTCCAAAATGTACACAACTTAAAAAACATCATCACATAATGTAAAGAAGTGGTCACAGAATAAGAATATGTGAATAACTAAATTTTGACAAAAATGTCAGATAGAACCTTATAATTCCAAGGGGACGAACTGTCATTTACAGACAAAGCATTATTAAATCGTTTACAGATCCAATACATCTGACTGCTTTATTGTCAACAAAGTTTCTTTACTCTTCCATTTTTCCTCGTCGGCAGACTCAAGCGTGTGGAGTAAAGTGAACGAGCATCTACTGTATCAAGTGTAGACAGCGTCGGTCAGTGATTGTAATGGGTTCTATTTGCTTTTGACGTGCATTCATATGCAAATGCATTTGCCTGTGTGACGTCACAAGTCCCCCAATATCCAAACAAGCTGTTTTTGGAGCTTGAAACACACACAGCTGTAGGGGGAGCTCGTGGGGAAAACATGCGACAATAAAAGGAAAAGTCAGCGAAGAAGTGACTAGAGTTCGCTAGAGTTGCCGAGTTCTCCTTTAAGAAAACATTCCCTATGCATGTTAGTGCAAATTTGTGCAAGATGGCCTCAGGAAAACACATGCACTTTAACCAACACAATAAAACCTAACAAAGGCAGATGTAAACATTTGTGTTTTGTGACCAGTGATCTACTGAGAGATTAGATCTGAGAGTTTGATGACATGTAAAGCAACAAATGTGAGGAGGCTGTAAGTGGTCTAAATGAAGCTTGTGGGTTTCCTGTTTTGACATGTTTAGATGTTGTTGCCTCGTAGCTTTTTATTTTTACCCACTTCAATAAAACAAAGGACCACATTAAATTTAACTTAGTTCTCCAGTTCAAAGGACTTTAATCACAATCATGAATTTACTGACTGCATGTGAACTCTTGTGTTTAATACATTTCTGATGCTAATCGTATCTTAGTTACATTTTATCACTAAATACTGAAGCCTGTCTGCATATCTGTTCGATGATAAAGGTTTAAGATTTGCCTGATCGCAAAGCCAAATTAGAGCAAAAAAAAGGTTGTAACGTAATCGATGGTTGGTTAAAATTGCTTTTACTCTTTGTACATTCACACAATAACGCAATTTAATGCCAACCCCTTATGACGTAAGGCTTTTTTTTTTAAAAGCTAAAACTTTCCATTGACGTGAATAAATCAGATAGAGCTGATGTCTGTAAGACCCTCACCAGAGTCAGTTATTCATAGACACTCACTGAGATGGAGAGGTCAAACCTCATCGCGCTCATGTGTAAGAAATATTATACTAACTACTTAAGTAGTTACTTTGAGAGTTTTTGAATGAAAATGTCAATATTACTGTGAACATGTTTGTATGATAGTATAATTTGAAGTGCTTTATATAGTTATTTTGTGCTTTTACAGATGTTTTACTGATCAGTCAGAACATAATCTATGGAGCAGAAGTGGAGATGAAAGTCAGACCAGGAGACAACATCACTCTCTACTGTGATCGCTCTGTAACTCATGGTTTCTTTGTATGGATAAGAAACTGCTCTCATGAAAACCAACCATCCCTCGTAATAGATTATAAGAAATGGGATCTAGAGATATTTCAGCGTTACAGCTCTGTCCACAACCGCTCCAGTAATTCTCATGATCTACATATTACTAACATCAGTGCCTCTGATCTGGGACTGTATTACTGTGCAGAAATAGAGATCAAGGTAAATAAAGATGAAAAAGGCATCATCTCCTCATCTGAAGTGTACTATTATGGAAACCGAACAACTCATCTTTCTAAATAATAAAAAAAATAAAAAAGATTAAAAAAAATTAAAAAAAATTAAAAAAATAAATACAAATTATGTGCATGAATAAAACATTAATAATAAATACTGCAATATTCCGTTCAATTTTGATTTCATTGTGAATTTTGATCCAATGGGGTCCAAACATCTGAGGTCGCATTGAAAATCTCAAATCTTAAATTGATTTAAACCTGAAAATAGTGCTTTAAAAAAAATCTTTTCTCTTTTAAATTAATTTAAGATTAAATGTAATTAATAATTAAATCTAGAACAAAAATGTTATGTAAAATGCAGAAATAGTTTTAAAAATATGTTTATATGTTTATGCATTAATTTGCATACGCATGTTAGCACTATTATTTAAAAATGGTAACAGATCACAATTAAAAACATTAAATGTATTATCTATATTAATATTTAAAGCATACTTAAGGTTATGTAACATCCTAGTTGAAATAAAGTGAGCAGGGAAACTGTTCAGTGATCCACCCTTCAGACATATGGAGTGAGTCAGGTTTAGAAGGAACAACATGAGGGTGAGTAATTATTACTGACAGAATTTTCATTTTTGGGTGAACTAACCCTTTAATTCCGCGCAAACGCAAAGTTTCATGGGGGAAACACAAAAGCATTTTTTTCTCCCATCTCATATTTTTCCATCACCATGTCGCTTTAGGGTCTCCGTACTACAACAAATGAAGTGAAAAAAAAATCAGAAAGCTCAGGTGACATTTTATGGCATTTAAATAACTCTGATTGTGACATTTTAAATTATGTTTTATTATGTGATATGGTGACTGAAAATAATCTGAAAACAAATCTGGAACGATAATAACATCAGACTATCCAAATCCTCTTAACTGTGGCAGATGAAATAACTGAGTTCAGGAGCGAATGATTACCTGTAGTTTTCCTCCGACAGAGGCAGTACACACTGACGGAAGAGAGGAGAGAGAAGAGGACAACACATGCAGGACACACACTGAACAGCAGCTTGAAGCAGAGCATATAGTCTAACACAGGAGGTGTGGAGGTATGTTGAACTGCTCAGCATGAGGAGACACTGACTCTAAATGAAACATAAGCCATTTTTAATCAGCCTCACACTTTTTGGCTAATATTCAATTAACATATACATTTTGTTTTAACATAATAATTACACAATTTAAAATAAGTTATTGCATGTGTTTTACTAAGCATAGGACTTAGCAAATTAGTAGTTCACATAAAAATATAAATGAAAATATATTGTGAATTGACGTTTTATTAAAAAAAACATTTAATGTACATTAATAATGACTTGGTTTGCATTATATACTGTAATTTGTTTGTTGTTTATTTATCTTTAAAAAATCCAATAAAGTAGTTTTACTATAAACATAATAAAATGTTATAATATTTATTCATTTTTTTATGGAATATTGCAGTGATTTATCCGTGCACATCATTATTTTTGTCTTAATTCATGTGCCTTATATTAATTAAACCATTTATGCTCAAATTCAATGTAAGATATAAAAATAAAAATGTGTACTTGTAAGTTTGACATTAACTATATTAAAAGTAAAATATAGAGAAAAATGTGTCAACACAAAACAAAAGCAACACGTAGAAATGTTTTCTTACCAAAGACAGATAGACGTGTTGTCTTGTTTCCATACCCAAACTCAAATTTTGCCGTGATTCCACGTACATTTTTACTTATTTCTGTTTTTCTTTTCACACAGTAATACATTCCCTCATCAGAGACACTGACATTCTCTATATGTAGATCATAGGAGTTACTGGAGCTGTTTTGCACAAAACTGAAACGTGGAAACGTCCCCTGGAACATATTTGTAGAGTCTATTATCAGAGATGGTTGATGCTCATGTGAGCAGTTTCTCAACCAAATAATGTGTGATCCAAGAGGAATGACACAGTCACAGTAGAGAGTGATGCTGTCTCCTGCTTTAACTCTCATGTCCACTTCTGTCCCAAACACTCTCTGGTGTTCACACAACAAAACACCTGCAAAAGCAAATATAGGAATAAAAGATTATCAATCGAATCAATACTATGGTGTAAAGAATGCAACATAACATTTCAAAAACACACAAATGGACTTACACACAAATATGACGACTGTAACTCTTGCTCGCTCCATCTCAGTGACTGATAGATTTGAGGGTCTTCAGTGAGAATGGCCTGGTTCATTGTGGTGGGAGGTATTTCTGCTAAAGCACTTTGAATCGCAATTTTTTTTTTTTTTTTTAAGTGAGGGTTATATTATTCCTGCTCCACTCATTTATTGAATTACTACACATTTTTTTTGTCTGAATCATTAACAGTGTGTAAACTTTTCAACATGGTAAAGTGATCCTCTTTACAACATGCGTTCATGACATCAAGGCTAGATTATTGTAATGCTCTTAGGGGTGGTTGCCCTGCACGCTTAATAAACAAACTACAGTTGGTCCAAAACGCAGCAGCTAGAGTTCTTACTAGAACCAGGAAGTATGATCATATTAGCCCTGTGAATGTGAGTAACCAGACAGTTTTAGAGACCATTGACTTCCATAGTATGATACATCAAGAAGAATGGCGTACGCTAATATTAGTCTCTCTGTTTATCTCAAGGTTTACCGCAGTCCGCCGGATACAGCCCGTATCCAGATCTGATGAAGGACCTGCGCCTGCACGTGACGACAACGCAGTCCTGAAGTGTCAACTAGTCTCTCCGCTGTGAAGGCATCCTTCTCTTCCCTTTACCTCTGTACAGATAAAACGTTGTCAGGATAATTCCGGTTCACATGGCTACATGGAAGCAGTACAAATTCTGTATTATAAATTAAGGCCAGACAAGTAGTTTGTTGAGGGTTGGTTTGTAAAGAAGGACTACATGCATGAGACATATATATTCAAATGCGCATATCTATAGACTAAATACGTAATACGCATGTGAACGCTATCAGCGTTCTCACAGGTTCGCGTTTTTAAAGTTTGCACAGAGAGAACTTAAGGGTTTTCTGTTAGAACGGTGTCGTGTTAGCGACCCCTAAGTTAATAACTAATGATCGTTGCGACGGAAGTGAATCAATCAAAACTAACTTTAGCTGGACAATAACTTTATTGTAGAGCTGCTGTAAAGCCAGTACAATCTCTGTTACTTTAATTTCATATTATCACTGTAAAGCTGCTTTGGAACAATCTATATTGTTAAAAGCCCTATATAAATGAAGGTAAAAAAATAAAATAAACTGTAAATATGTAAGACCCTAGAAGAGGCTCAGAGGCCATAAATTAAAATGTTATCACAATAATATTGGTATTATTATTATTATTTTATACAATGTAGTGATGTTTAACATGACAATGGAGATGACCAAAAGTGCTGAGCATCATTATGAGTTTCCTGTTTTGCATCTTTCAGCTACATGGCTATTGTTTTCATTGGCACCAGACACACCAGAACAGCTCTGCTTTTATATTTTTGTAAGAATGCATTTACTTGAGGTGTTTACTGGCCTTGGTCCTAAAATGTTGCTAGAAACCTATTTTTTGTTTTGTTTCTGGCTGTAACCACAAAACGTTCCATTACATTTATGCTCTCTTTGCAAGCACTAACTCCAACACTTACTAGTGCACTTACAAGCTTGTGGTTTCCTGTTCTAGCATGTCTAAATTTGGTTTCAGAATTGGGAGGAGAACTTACTTTACTTATTTGAAAACTCGTGAATTGAAGTAAATATTAAAACAGAGCAAAATAGTTTCAGCACCACATACAGTGAACAGCTCAGTTATAACCTCATCTAAACATACTACTAATACTTTGTTTACCATATTTGAGAATATTTACATGGTGATACAAGGACTTTAGGTGGACTGGACACACATTGGAAATAGATCATTTGAAAATTAATTAAATTGAA
>FLSR01000720.1:0-14328 GCA_900092035.1 Leuciscus waleckii
GCAGTGCAATTAAACACTTTTTTCCAAATGTACAGCGGATTAATTTAGACCAGAAATGACTTTACACTGAAGTTTTCACAGATCAAGATATCACAGATTTTCACAGATGTTTCATATAATATCAGCTGAACATCCAGACTCTGATAAGCAGTTCTTCATTTCTTCCATCTCTCCTGCGGCTTCGTTTATAAATGCACATTCGATCGGATCTGATCATAATGTCCACGTACAAACGAGGAAAATATCGGCATGTATTAAAGGCAGAACAGCATTCATAAAAGCCTTTCCAGCTCATACACCATAATTAAAATAATCCAACATCGATTATAAAAAACTGTTACGAGAAACAGCGAATCACAATATGCATTAATAACTTTAATATTATTTGCAAATGAGCAACATTTAAACTGCACTGTGATAATTAAATCATTGAAATATATATAGCCATCTAGTGGTTACCATGGAGATGATAAATGTTGCATATATTTAGATGTAAATATCTGGTACCGTAAAATCCCCTTAAAATGCAAGGTATTAAAAATATATATAGGTATACTATCAATTATCAGAATAAATGTACAAAATAAAACCTTCTGTGAGTAAGATCGTATCTGAGCTTCTGTCACTGAAAATAAATCGTAAAACAGAATTCTCTGGAATCATATTTTTGAATTTATCATTCAGTCGAGATACTGAAAAATCAATAAGTTAATATGAGATTAAACTAAGATGCTTCCACAGTCTTTGTCATTATGTTTAATAATGTATTATTTATTTTTGATGGTTCTGACAAGTTGTAAACTAACTTTTTTACTAAACTATGCAATTTTTGAGATGTCATCATTGTTTCCATTAGAGTGATTCAATTATTGTTAATCATGCACTCACAAAAAAAAGTATTCTGATTGCTTTTATTATTATTTGGTGCTTTATGGCCTTTTTTATATTTTCTTCCCAACCTCGTGTGTTTAATTATCGAGCACTAGAAGGCGCTGTTGCAACACATGAAAATATTATAGGCCGTCTATTATTGAGGGCTTTTCAATCTTTTAAATTCCACAGACCCCAAATATGATCATCCTCACATGACCAATCCGAAAATGTAAAGTCCTCCTGTAGTTAATAATTCTATCCCTTAAAACTCATCTTTGATCAAACGCCTGATGCCTTGCACACAATTTTATGATTTTATTCAAAAAGATACAGAATATAAATACGCATGATGTTAAAATATGTTCTCAGAACTGTACACTGATTGTTTATGGACAGGTTATGGAGTCATTCACAGCATATTTCGGCTACGAGTGAAACGGGTCTGAAGTTAGAAGTTCCCCCGCTGAACACGACACGAGCTCCGGCACGAGATCCAGCGCCGTTACGGTGGACACGGGAGAACAGAGACTGGTCGATTACACTTTAATTACTCATAAATGTTTAACTGATATTTGTTAAACGAGCTTAAATGTTGGCAATATGTATTAAAAATTGTATAAAATATACTATACTATAATATGATTGAAAATAAAGGAGTTATCATTCAAGCCAGTGGTTGTATCCAGTATTTTTTTTTTTTTTAAGTTTTAAGGATTTAAGTTAATCCGTAGACATTAATTCATGTATGAAGTAAAATAAAAAAAACGTATTATAGTAAAAATAAATCAACTATGCTGGGTTAAATCAACCCATTATGCTGGGTTAAATGCACAACCCAATTTGCTGGGTAAAATTAACCCAACATAATGGTTTGATTTAACCCAGCATACACTCTCAGAAAAAAAGGTACAAAAGCTGTCACTGTGGCGGTACCTTTACAAAAGGTACACCTTTGTACCTAAAGAGTGCATATAGTCCTCAAAGGTACATATTGGTACCAAACGTGTACATATTAGAACCCTTTTGAAGGGTACTGTCCCAGTGACAGCTTTTGTACCTTTTTTTCTGAGAGTAAAAACTATAGTTGATTTATTTTTTACTATGCTGGGTTAAATCAATTTAATAATTCATAACCCAACTATGCTGGGTTAAATCAACCCATTATGCTGGGTTAGATGAACAACCCAATTTGCTGGGTAAAATGAACTCAACATGTGTTTTGTCTTATATTTACCCAGACCTTGGGTTGAAAACAACCCAAATTGTTTTTAACCCAGTGTTGTTTAGAGTGTAAGAGAGCTGTCTAAATCAATTGTCACTAGTAAAAATGCCATTACGAGGAGTGACACTGGAACAGCTTCAGCTGAGATGGCTGGCCAGATCGTGATGTCATGAGTGAGATCTTCTTCTGCTGTCCGTCATCGCTGGATTCCTGTGGCTTCTGCTAATCTGAGACGTGACTGAGAATGATCTGAGAGGAATGTGTTGTTGAGGAGAGTTTGATTCATATCCCTAAACGCTGATGATATCACGAGTGTGAGTGTGTCCACGGCTCTTCTTTGACTCGATGACGTACACAACACTTTCACACCGTCGGATCAGACTCAGATCGCCCAATGAAACCTCACACTTCTGCCACTGACCATGACCAACACATCCTTCTGAAAAGAAAACATGTACTTCATCAAATCCTCAGAGTCACTCGTTCACACTGTTGCCCATTTTAAAAACGCTACTGTAACATATATTCGCAAAAACATTATTTATATTAGGTCTATAGATGTAGCCTACATTTACTGTCAAATACTGTAATTGTCATTTAATGTGACAGTAAACGGTAGAATGTGTATTTTAGGTATTTTGTGAATAAAAAGGGTCACCTTAAAATTAAAGGGATAGTTCACCCAAAAATGGAAATGCTGTCATCATTTACTCACCCTCATGTTGATCCAAACCTGCATGAGTTTCTCTCTTCTGAACACAAAAAGAAGAATGCGTCACTAAACTGTTGAAGGACTCCATTGACTATTCCTTTACATGATAGATCACAATTGATTTCATCTGTATTTTGTTACATTTTCTGTGTTTATTGCATTATTTAGTCTGTGCTTTGTGGACCACACTGCTGCCCCGTAATGCACTATAAAAATTATATTTCGGAGTTGTGAATAAAGATTATTGGAGTATGTAAATACCATTTCAGTCTATATTAAATCTAAATTAAATTTGATGTTTATTTCAATGTTATACTTATGTGAGCTTGTTTCCATCACGGATTATATAGTATGTATATTATATATGTGTGTGAGTGTGTGTGTGTGTGTGTGTGTGTGTGTGTGTGTGTGTGTGTACAATATAGACAGTTGACAATTCAAAAGAGGTCGATATTTCGGCAACTTAACTCTGGAAGAACTCGACGCGCAGCAATGTAAGTGAATGGTGTCCAACGCCCAAATGACAGTGTTTGGAACTATTCCGATCTTCATATCCCGGAAGTAGGCGGTTAAAAGCGCCGCCATTATTTACAACGGAGGTCTATGGGAGTGTCGCAACTCTCTCTCTCTATGGCACTGGTCTGACCTAAACGTCCTCACACACACACACACACACGGACACAGAGCAGAGGACGAGACGGGTTTGGAACGGGAATTGTCAGGCAGATTGTGGGAATCAGACGGATAAAGACTTCACAACGTTCCAGAGAGAATCCAGGGTGTGTGCAAAACAGTGTCAGATAACTTTCTGAAACCATCTTGAAAGATTCTCTCGTAAAAAACGTCTGACGAACACACACACATTTACCTTTTGACTTCGTAAACTCGACCGGGTTATTGCTTCTGAAGGGACGTTTTTATAAGGTTCACACACTTCATGAGCAACACGCTTTTATGATGTCTGACGTTACTGAAGACGGATTTTAGGTCTGATTGATGCTTTAAGTGACTCTAAATGATGCATTTTTCATTTTTATGTTGCAGAAGCATTAAAATCGCAGCGTTAAAACTAAATTCAAAGACTTGAAGAGAATCGATGTGACCAGCATGAAACAGATTCAAATGATAGTTACACTTTGAATTGAAATCATACGTTGGAGGATATGAATATATTTTCCATCCAACACACATAAAATTTGATCAAATTCATGATTGTTATCTTCAAACCACAGAAAAATATGCACCCGCCGCTACAGTTTTAAAGTAGCCCGATTACACTGGAAACCGCAGCTTTGGCGTGGATGTGACACTGGTTTCTGGAATGTGTGATTGTTTATTCACAGTGATTTCCTTTTTTGAAGTTTGTGTGAATTCAGCTGTGTGTTACTGTTGTAAACTAAACCCCTCAGGAGCGCATGCGGCGTTCAGGAGCTTTTAATCACTTTCTACAATCTTTCTCATTTTAAATCAGAACTATCAGCTTTAACATGCGTCACATTTCTTAAATCGCCAAAAAGTGTTAAAACAGAATTTCTCTATTTTGGGGAAAAATCCATTTTGTCACCGGTTCCGGAAGTAAAAACTCTATTGATTTTGAAGGATAACTCATAAACCTTTAAAGACAGCCCTGCTGTGAGGTAAGAGGATGTTAACTGATGGTGTTTGATTCTGCTGAAGCTGTCAGCCCACATCATTTCAACTTATATTTAAAACGAACATGTTTAAAAGCAGAATTCGTGGTGAAAAATGACATTACCCATAATGCCGTACGGAAAATTACACCAAGAGCAACACGCTCCAAAATGGCTCTTTAGCTCCGACCACTTCCATGAAGCACTGTGAATTTAATGTCGAATGTCGATCTCTCGACGTGCTCAAAATACTGAAACGCTTGTATATGCATATTTTCTATAAACTTAAAATATGTTTTCATACATATAATCAACGTTCGCAAACGAGTAGCTTTATATTCTCAGTCGTTTTTAAATCAATTATGCTGTTCGCAATGCTTCATGGGATTGTAGTTCTTTCCCTCACTAAAGCTTTTAAGATCACAGTCTTTGTCTTTTTGTTCAATTTTCACAATTTTTTTGCTTAAACTCAAAATTTTATATGTTATGATTCTCCTTATAGCTGATTGGCTTGGTTTATGGCTAATGATTCTTTAACAAAGACTATTTTAAAATCCCTAAAATGGATTAATCAGCAGAAGTTATTACTGATATCTTTAATGAAAATCCTGTATTGTTGAACTAATGTGGTTCAAACCACATAGATTGTGCGACCATATACTAAGGTTTTAAGTCACGCTTGTGTTTTTCTGTCCTGCATCAGGGCTTCCTTTCATCCAAACCCTCAAATGTTTAATTCAATTCATACAGATTCATTTCTGTCCACAAAAGGAGCGGTTCATGACTAAATTCCTTGAATGTCATCCTTCAATTCATCCTGATTTTAGTCAGTTTAGTCTCATCACATCAAAACTGAAATGAAAACTGAGTATTTTTAAATAAATATTTTTTTTTATTCTGTTATTGGCTTTTACACGTATAAATCAGACATTATGTTATAGTTTTATCAAAATAGTGGAAAATACTGATGTTACATAAGTAACAAATGTAAAAATAGAAGTTCAATCTTCCGCTGAAAGTAAGAACCTCATTTCCAGCATATGAAAAATATCCATAAAAACGCTGATGAACCTTTAAGTTAATAAACAGTAAAAAAGTAGAAACAGTACATTTTTAAAAACATAGAGCAAAATAAAACAACAACAAAAAAACCACATATCAACAGAGAACATTGACTTCCAAAGAGCTTCCTTATTAATACAAAATGTACACAAGTTCATAGTCTCGTAGCAGATGGGCATTGCGTTAGACGGGTCAAGTGTGTTTGTACGAATCCTGCAATACACCAATACAAACAACCATAGAAAGTCATAGTGTCCGTGCTCCCAAACGTAAATCCTCAAATATCCAGAAGGCAGAGGCCTGATTAATCTCATATCTGGAGGTTGTGTTGTTTTAGACGGCAGCCAGTTATTCAGGATGAGAAACACCCGTTCTTGGCGGACGGTTCCAGAGCTTTTCTTTCTCTTTTGGCCGGAGCACGAAGAACCGGAGCCAAATATGGCCCTGCTCTTCACACCGAGCTCATGGATCTGATTCCTAGAGGTCGAGGCACTAACACACAGGAAAATCAGCCAATTGGACGGAGCCCAGAGTCACTGAGGGTCACAACGACCCCTCATAATGACCAACTTTATTTGTGCATTCTGATCTCAGACGGACCAGAACTGATTGATTTCATATGTGTGTCTGTGGTAGTGTCTTCCTCTTCCAGGCTGTGTGTGTGTGTTTTATACTAGGGGTTGCACAGCTATTCATTTACTCGTCAGATGATCACCGTTTAACTTAACATAAATGACTCACAATACAGCATCCAGCATGGAAAATGCAACGTTTAGATAATCTCAGTTGTACACAGCACCAAGTGGGGTTCACTCACAATGCGCAAAGTGCTCTAGGTTCACTTTATTAGACTAAATTACAAAGACAATTGGCCAATACTGTACAAAGATAATGGCATGCAAATAAACTGAAATGCACCTTTGCATGTTACACAATTTGTCAACTGAGACCCACAATGAACGAATGTCAGAATGAGACGAAGAGTCTGTGCAACCCCTAGTGTGCGCACTTGCTCGACTAAATACAGTTTAAAGCCCAGATTTGTCAATTTGCATTTTTTAACTATGGACACTAGCAGTGTTGACACTCTGTGTTGGGTGTTTGGTGCACGTCTTTCAAAATCAGTGCTCTGCCTTGCTGCATTTAAGTTCGTCTTAATCAAATATCTCAATCAGTATTATGTTTCATCACAGCTCCTGACTCCAGTCTCAGATTCGTTTCTCATACGTACTGCTCGGCTTCGCCCTCGTTCAGGATCGTGATGGAGCCGTCGCCGCTCTTCATTTCGATATCTTTAGCAGCAGAGTTCTCGGGTAGCAGTGCTAAGTCTTTAAAAACGTCCACGTAGTGGGTGAACCCCGGACCCCAGTTCAGTAGGTTGTCCCAGTTGAAGTTGTTGGACCCTTGGCCCAGTTTGTGGGGTAAAGTGTGGTGCTGATACTCCGAGAGTGTGTTGTGACCGCTGGCCGGTCCTCCTTCGGCACGTCGACTGGAGTATCGCCTCGGTCGGAGCCTCCCTCCGTGGTCCTCGTCATCGGCGTCCGATTCGTTGACCTGGGAAAGCTTAGGCATGCGAGAACTGTAGGACACGGGTTTCTCCCGGTCATACTCCATCTCAGAGCACGTAAAGGAGTCATGGGAGTCGCTCTCGGAGGAGGATTCTGGAGCGGGGATGCCATCCGCAGGGTTTCGGACACGTGAGAGCGGTCGACGGCAGTCTTCCTCAGATGAAGAGCGCCCGTGATCCGCACTACAGATGCTAGGGTTCCTGGGTCGAGGTGTGTTGAGGCGTTCCACCTCTTCTATGGACAACCCTACAGGCGGACCGCTTTCCAATGGGATTTGCTCGATGGGTTGCTTCAGGCGGCTCCCGGGACGAGATCCGTGACCAGCCATGGTTTGAGGACTCTTGCTGCGCCGACCCAAACGTGTGGCGTAGTTGAACATACCAGGTTGGCACACTTCGCCGTGGAATCGGAGGGCTTCCGTCACGCCTTGCCAAGTTGAGTTCCCGAGTGGGAGTGTTACGATAGAAGGAGGATGGCTTGGTAAAGGGAGCCGGGCTGTGGCGGGACAAGGGATTGGGCGTCGGACAAGCTGAATGGCTGAGCGGGGTCGAGCGGAGCCCTTGGGTGTAGCTCGGCTGGTAGGTGTAGCTAGTAGTAGCACCCAACGGAAGAGGCGACTGACGGGCAAATCCCAGAGGACTGTGGCGCTGAATGGAAAACTTGGGAGTGTGGCTTCGGAAGTGTTTGTAGTGTTGGATGATGTCCGCATCTGATGGAGCAATGCTGCTGGCGTTGTCGATGTCGTAGTGCTCCATGTCGGCCTCCGGACCTGCGCACGGGGCGCTGGGAATGGTTTCGTTGTTGTGCGGAATATCGGTTTCATCGTAGATCAAGTAAGGGTTTTCCCGCTCAATGATATCAGGTTTGGGGTTTCCTTCAGGCTGTTTCCGGACCGTCATGTCGTCTCCGTAGGGCGGGATGTTATCCGGATCATCAAACGCAACATTCTCACTACCTTTCTTCTTCTTTTTCTTCTTCTTCTTCTCTGTTTTCTTCTCATCTTTTGGCACTTTGGTTTTCTTACGGCCCTTGCAGTGGTTGCAAAGTATGAGACTTAAAACGACCAGAGCTAAGACGGTCGCGCAGCTGCCTACGATCGCAGGAACCGCCCAGATTGGCAGAACCATCTCTTCAGCGGTGGCGCTTGGACTACAAGTGAATCCTCCATTTGCTCCCAGTTTGCACTCCGTTCCCTGTGGACACCGGACTCCCAAACAGGCCACCAGGCTCTCGCACACTCTTCCCGTGTAGAACTCCTCACATGTGCAGGTGAAGCCTCCACGGACACCGGGAATGCAGCTTCCACCGTGTTGGCAAGGGTTCGAGGTGCAGTCGCCCGGCGGGACACACTGGTAGGTGTACCATTGGTTCACGCACATCAACCCATCCCAGCATGGACTGCTATCGCATAGATTTGGGCCACGACACCGACTTCACAGAGGGATCAGTCTTGGAGATGGAAACGGTCCCGTGATCACCGCTGAAGGGGAGCATCTCTCCGTTATATTTCACATAGGCGTAACACCCATCAAAACCTAGAAAAAAAGAGAGGAACATTAACTCATGGTTAGAGTATATTTTTATTAGAGAAATGGTTAGAGTATATTTTTAAATGTATGGTAACCCTTTATCTCGATAGTCCACTTTAGACATTCTACTAACTATAAGTAACTTTGCAACTACATGTCAACAAACTCTCATTAGAGTATTAGTAGACTGTATGCTTAATATCTGCTAACACTTTATTTTGAGGCTCCCCCAACAGACTATACTGTAAGTATCTTGGCAACTACAAGTCAAATTATTCTACTGACCCGGACCCTAACACCTAACACCTAACACCTAACCCTAACCTACTATATTCTACTAATAGTCTAATGAGAGTTAGTTGACATGTAGTTGCAAAGGTACTTATAGTTAGTAGAATGTCTAAAGTGGACTATCGAAATAAAGTGGAACTGATGTACTTGCCACTAAACGGCTACTAAATGATCCAAAAAATGTATTTTATTTATAAAGCACAATTAAAACAATGTAATGTTGACCAATGTGCTGTACAATCACACAAATAAAATGTACTTTCAAACAAACAATGACAAGCAACATCTGTTAAGAGCCTCTTGCCAATTAGCCTACTGAACCAATCGATAATTCACGTAAATGTATTTTTCAGGTTTCGTTTAAAGGGGTAGTATAATGCCCCTTTCACAAGATGTAAAATAAGTCTCTGATGTCCCCAGAGTTTGTGTGTGAAGTTTAAGCTCAAAATACCCCACAGATATTTTTATATAGCATGTTCAAATTGTCACTTTTTGAGGGTGAGCAAAAACGCACTGTTTTTGTGTCTGTCCATTTAAATGCAAATGAGCTGCTGCTACCAGCACAGAGGGCGGAGCTTCAAGAGCTCATGTCCATTTACCTCACACAGACACACACTGAAAATTTCAAACTTTAGCCTTTTATGTTCAAACATAAACTTGTCTGGAGTCAGACAAAGATGGAGAGACTCAAGAAGAAGTGACAACATGTAGAAGCAACAGGACATTTCTGAACAGTTAGTTGATGAATTTATGACGCTGATGTGGATTTAACTATCTTCTAGTCATTGATTAGCATATTCTGTCATGATCATTTATAAATCGCGTTCCCGGGGGCGGGGTTTATGTAAATTCTAGGGTTGGTGATGTCACTAACCCGGGAGGAATGTGGTGTAGTCTCTACCAGTCGTTTGTTGTAGTCCTTAAAAAGCGATTTCTGTAAAAGCAAATATCTCCCTTTGCTTTGAATTTTGAGCGTTGTAACTTTGCAGATGTTGTTTATGCTCAAACAGCAACATTGCACAATAACTAAAGTTAGAAAAGTGAAATCATAATCAACCACCCCTTTAAAATAACCTAAAGAAGGAGCCAGTCTAAGATGTAGAGGTAGAGTATTCCAGCGCGCTGGAGCTGCTACTGCAAACGCCCGATCACCCCTTAACTTCAATCTGGTCCTTGGAATGTCTAGGATCATCTGATTTGCTGATCTGAGAGACAATGTACAATATAACAATATAACATTTTATATACAAAAATCAATAATTAAAGATCAGTTCTGTACTGCACAGGCGACCAACGAAGTGAGGCTAAAATTGGTGTTACATGCTGTTTTTTACGAGTACCTGCTATAAGTCTAGCAGCCGCGTTTGGAACCAATTGAACGCGTAATAATTTGATTTGTGGACAAAATATGCTGCAAATTGCACAAGATTGTCCGCTGCGAGTCATTCTGCGGGAGACTAGCGCTTCCACAACATGACAAAGAAATAAGATTGACTTGAAGAAATGGACATTGCTTAGTTTAACGCTATACAGGGAGACATTTTGTTTGGGTTTCTGAATCGCTGTAGCATAGGCCATCATAGAACAACATTCCCCCCTGGGAAACACATCAGCAAACGTCGTTTTTAACATCAGGAGGAAGAGAAACAACTCTTTCCTCAACATAACTATCCTGCAAGCCAAAAACTGCAACCTTTTAAGACTACGCCATCTGGGAAAAATCTTGATGTCACTGATTCAGACCTGCACTATCATGTTGCCTAACAACGAACAGTCAACAATGTAAATTGATGTTTATTGAATCTATGCCCCATTCAAACCGAAAACATTTGGTTCTGTTTATTAAAGGGGGAAAGCATACTGGCCCAATTCTATTTTTCATTCTCTCTCTTTCAGCCATTGAATCCAGAAACGGCATGACCTTATGTGCACAAAATATGTTTATCTTAAGATAATTTTATTTGATATTTTGATTTATTCCAGTAAAAAAAGTAGGTTACAACCCAACAGCTCGATTTGACCACATAGCAGGTGATCTTTTCTGCTCCTGAAACCTCTGAGACGGACACAAATGAACCAGTAGTTGATCAAATTAATGTGGACAGCAGATCAGATTATGTTCAAATAAAATTTTAGATTGTTGAATCATAGTAAATCTGTGCACAGTTTGAGACATTGTGAAATCTTCAGAAACTATAGACACTTACTGGCTCTTTTTCTCAGGGAAAAACATCTGAGAAGGAGACTTTAGCAAAACAGTTGAGATTTTCACGAGGCTTTCCTCCGAGACCTCACTGAGACCTGTTACACAGCCCGTCTGGAGCTCTAATAAAGATTCCAGTCTTATCGCAGGCTAAACGTCGTGTCTTTTCTCTCTGTGAGTGTCTGAAGTGTTTTTAATGGACAGTAGTTCTGCCCTGTGCAAGTCCTGCAGAGGAAAGTTCAGACATTTTTTCCTGTTGGCAGTCCTCTGTCTAACCTAGTTAGCACACAAACACACACACTTTCTCTGAACTTTCTCCTGTCACTTTCACTCGCAGAGGAAAAACACTCCAGAGTTTTGATTCATGCAGAAAATCTGCGGGACCGTGCCAAACTATGACGCACCCCCTGCCTGCGAGTCGGACATTTCTCACTGCTAAATTTGTTTAGTTCGTAATTAACATGGAATATGTCATGTCATTTCTGCAGATTAAAATATGAATATTGTAAGCTGCTTACAGTACATATATTACTGGGATTATTGGTTTGGTTGGTGTTTTAATGCCATAATGCAATTTTCATGGCAAGTAAGAGGTTGAAATTCTATAAAAGAGCAATTTAAAACCTATACGCATTATTTTTTACATTTGCTTTGGATAAAATGGTTGACTACAGGAGGACTTTAAGAGATACTGCAACGCAGAGCAAAGTGTTTTGCTCTGTAATGATACTTAAGGCATTAATATATATAATTTAAGCTAAAACTCACTGAAGTGTGGGATTTACTTGCTGCACCAGACCATTAATAATATAATTAAGAGATTAATGATGATTGAGCGTTAGTGATGAACGCCTAATGCTAACAAGCAGAGTCAGTGAAGGAAAGAGGAACAACAAGAGCAGAAAACAGTTGAAAACAACTGAAGGTAAAAGAAGACATTAAATCTCTCAATATCTGATTAAACAACTTATTAATAACCAGTTTGACTTCATTTCAGTCTCAAAAGTGAGAATTATCAGCGGTTTAGATTCTGATGATTAAAATGAAATAAATAGATAACAGGATTTAACAGTAGCCTACATTACTTGCAGAATAAATACATAATAATGACACTTGTGTTCATTTTCACTGTATAAATTGGATGTTTATTATCTTTTAAAGTCCCCCTGTGGTGAAAACCCAGCTTTTAATGTTGTTTATATGTCTATGTGGTGTTTTTAATACGCTTAAACCATGTGTAAATTCATAAGTCGACAGCATTGCTGAGTATTTCCTCCTTAAAACTGCAGTGAACCAAAGACAGTCTCAAAAACAAGCTTTGAAATCGCTGGTGTTTCTGACGTCACAAACTACCTTGTAACCAATTAGATCAACGTGTGATCGTCAACCAGTGGATCTCTGAGCTGAGTGAGTGAGTGGAGGCGGGGCTCATTTGTATATTCATAGAACCGCGCATACTAAACGAGGCAAGGGTGTCGAGTTACATTCAGATATTTAAGGCATGAAGAAAAAAAACATTTAAATATGTAATTTTGGTGATTAAAGATGAGTTTTAAGGGATAAGATGATTGACTAAAGGGGCAGATTGAGAGATGTAGTGTTTTGCTCTGTAATGATACTTAAGGCATTAATATATATAAATATAAGAGGTTCTCCAGAGTGTGGACTGATGGGAACTGACCCGGGCTGGTCTTCTGCTGTGTGGGTCGGGCCGGGACGCCACCGAGAGACAGTGTGTGCACGTCAATCCCGCCGAAGTCCTGCGTGTTGTGCAGAATGACTTTGGAGCTGGACTGGTCGATCCGCAGAACGGTGGACGATCCGTTTCTCTGAAGCAACAGTGTGTGCCACTGACCGTCAGACAAAACCACATCTCCCACAATCCTCTCCACCTTCCCGGCGACTCCGGCGTCAGACACGTACTGCAGAAGTCCATTCTTCAACTGAGACAGAGAGAGAGAGAGAGTCGATGAATGCAATTTCAATACAATTCAATTCATATTTATTTGTATAGCGCTTTTATTTGTATATTATTTGAATATTTCAGACAGAAAGCAGGAGGATGTGTCTCTCTGTTCCAAACTCAGGTTTAACTAAACAGATCAGAATGTATTTTAATGATGAATTATTATTATTTTGCCTTTTTTTCCCCTCTGAGCTCATCACAGTGCATTCTGGGATAGCCTTCTCACTAAAACACAAATTTTTTATTGTAAACTAAACCTACTAAAGCTTTTTGGGGGGAAATTAAGCTGAAGTAAAACAAAATACAAATATTAGATGATAAATGTTGCCTTGGTAACTAACTAAAACTAAGTTCTAAAATTACGATAACTAAAAATAATAATAAAGATAACTAGAGGTATTAAACAAAAGGAGAGAAGCCCACACGCACAACAAAATGATTAGCAATTAAACTAAACTAAATACAATCATTTAAATAAGTTCAAGCTTAGGCTCTAAAATGACTAAAACTGAAAAGAATTAAAAATTAATCCACAAGGTTTTGAACAGAGCTCGTTCCTGTCATGTGATAATCTGATGGATTCATTACTGAAATGGAAAAATAATCTTGTTCGAAAAACGAAGACATGACAGAGAAGAACTGCGGCGGAGAGGAACGCTGATTTAAAGACCTATGAAATCTGGAAATGGAAAATCCGTCCTGCCAAACCTGAGATGTGCGACACCGTGCTGTGATTTATACGGTGAGTGTGTGTTTGTGTCCTTGTGTTTGTGTGTGTTTGAGTAGTAGCTCTCGGTGGCCTCACGATTCAGATGCAGTGAGAGAGACGAGGGGCGAGCGAGTTCAGCTGGCCGAGAGCCACACACACACTCTTACTAGGGGTGTAAATCAGACAGTTCACCACCATACCATATAATCTGTGACCCTGGACCACAAAACCAGTCACAAGGGTCAATTTTTTTAATTTATATATCATCTGAAAGCTGAATAAATAAGCTTGTGTGGTTTGTTATGATAGGACAATATTTGGCCGAGATACAACTACTGAAAATCTGGAATCTGAGGGTGCAAAAAAATCGAAACATTGAGAAAATCTCCTTTAAAGTTGTTCATTTATGTTCACGATTGTGCAGCATTCACTCACACAAATACATGTTTTATATATTTACGGTAGGAAATTTACAAAATATCTTCATGGAACATGATCTTTACTTAATATCCTAATGATTTTTGGCATAAAAGAAAAATCGATAATTTTGACCCATACAATT